>JAQOOD010000009.1:27128743-27274396 GCA_029633175.1 Citrus glauca
TTTGCAAATTTACAACATTCTCACTAATAAAAAATTGTTTGAAAAAGTTACAAGAAAAAAAAATTCTCTAGTCTTTGGAAGTGGCTTCAATGTTCAATACTCTGCATAATCTGGATCCACTTCATCTTGATCAACATTCAAACTCTCAATTTGTTTAATTAAAGCATTTTGCCAATCTTGTTGCACTCGGCGTTCAGCATCTTCCCAATCTTTTAAACACAACAAAGAGTCTAATGTCTCTGATGACAATCTTGACCGATGTTCATCTAGAATTCTGCCACCTATACTAAAAGCTGATTCTGATGCTACAGTTGAAGCTGGAGGGGTTAGTAGATCACGGGCCATAATGGATAATATAGGGAAAAAAGATGTATTACCCATCCAAAAATCTAAAATATCAAAATTTTGCAATTGTGAAGGAGTTGCTAAATCTTCAAGATTGGCAGAACAATATCTTTGCAATTCATTACGATTAGTATCAATACTAGAGGCAACACCCTTACCTTTGAGTAACAAAAGGTGAGCTGGATTTTTTATAAGAAGTCGATGCTTGTTGAACATTAGAACATGTATTGCTTGATCCGAATTTATTTCGATAAAAATTAAAAAGTTCATGCATAGAGGACATAATTGTATCAAAATTTGTATCAAGTCCGGTTTGTAAATTTTCACTAATACCCTCAACTAAAAGTTTTGCATCAACTTCCTTGATTGTAGGATCCAACACTGCTGTAGAAAACAAATAAGTGGGGAATATCTTTCCAATATTTTTGGAATTTTTCCTCCATGGTATCACAAATATTTTTAAACATAATATCCTCTCTAAAAGCCTTAAAAGTATAACTAATATTGTACAAGTGCATTAACACTCTACATGAAGTAGGCTCATAAACAGTAGAACATGCAAGAGTAGCATTATAAAATACCTTTAAAAAATTCATAAATTTAAATGCAACATTCCAATCATAATCAGTGATATGATAATCTTCATCATTCATTCTCTCATTGTAAAAACTGGAAATTGCTTCAGAATAGTTTGACAAGAAAGCAACATTAAATACGTAGAATTCCAATGAACTTTCATGTCAAGGTTGAATTTTCTCTTTTTCAATCCAAAAATTTTCAATGTCTCCAAAAATTGTTGATGTCTTGAAGGTGCTCTAATATATAAAATGGATGCTCTAATTTTTTCTAAATAATGATTTATATGAGTTATACCAGCTTGAACAATTAAATTAATAATATGACACACACATCTCACATGAAAACATTTTGAACCACGTGCAGGCATGAGAGTAGAAATATTCCGTAAAAACATATCAATTGCCGCTGTATTGGCAGATGCATTATCAAATGATATGCTAAACAATTTATCAGTAATTTCATATTCTCTTAAAACAGACATTATAGCTGCATAAATTACTGAACCAGTGTGAGGATATTCTAATTCACGAAATGCAAGCAATTTTTTTTCCAACCTCCATTTACCATTAATCTCATGTATAGAGTGCGAAGTCACACAAAAATAACCAACCATATTAATACCAGTCCAACAATCAGAAGAAATTGAAATAACACCATTAAAATTGATAAAAGTATTAATCAAAAGTTTTTTCATATCATGGAAAATTTTAGTTAAATCACGTTTTAATGTATTTCTAGGTACTTTCTTAAGTTGAGGTTGAACATACCTTTGCAAAAAATTTATTAGACGTTCATCTTCTGAAAATGTTAAAGGTTGTTCTGCTGCAGCAATATACCGAGCCAATCCTTCTCGCATGTTCTGTTGTGAATATCTGAATGATGTTATACCGGAAGATCCAGAACCATATTGTGAGAGTTGGGTTTGTGTTGGGTCTTGTGGCGCGTGTTTTGTCTGATAAGTTTCCATATGTCGTCTAAGATGTCCAGTTCCACCATTGCTTTTGGCACTTAAAGCAGATTGACAATATTTGCACACTACTTGATCCACCATTTCACCTTTTTTGTTTTGGCGCTTTTCCAAAGTAAAACATGACCAAACAATCGATGTTCTTTGTCGTTTGGAGGTAGTAGTAGGACCGGCAGTTGAAGAAGTAGAACCACTTTGACTTGCTTGAGAAATAAGAGGCGATCGTTCAGGTGGGACAATAAATATATTACTTGGATCAAATTCTGGTGCAGCAATTTCTTCATTTGCAACTTCCTCTCCCCCTTGAACAAAATTAAAATTCTCATCTAACTCGAAATGAGAGTAAGACATTTTATATAATTAGTGTTTTGGTAAATAAAGGCGCTGGAATTGTAGCAAAGAAGATTGGGAAGAAGAGACTAGAGATGATTGAGAGATAACGAGGAGATAAAGAATTAGAAATTGAGAAGTGAGAATGTGAGATGAATTGAAAATAATTTAATCGTTTAAATAGAATAAAAAAGTAAACATATTAACGGTTAGAAACGGGCAAATAAAGCAACATTCATTCATTTTAACGGTAAAAAACGGGCAAACCGGCAAACACACTGCAAATCTACAAGTCTACAACTGTAAAACTTCCTGCAAGTCTGCAACTCTGCAAATTAAACACTCCACATCCAACGGCTGATGCTGCAGTCTGTAGCTTACAAATTCTGTAAGCTAGTCAAGTACTCAAGTCTAATTGTTGAGTCATGACTCATGAATGCCTGAAAGTGAAATTGACTAGACTATCAACTTTTTTGTTTTTTTTTTGGAAAGGCATATACACTTTATTGTACATTCAAATAATTCAATTAATGCATAATTTTTTAATTCAATTTATTCAGTTTTTTTTTTTGTCCGTTGGGTGGGTGAGTAATGAAAATATGAAATTGATTTAAAATTTTGTTGTCATTAAAAATCAGAAAACATTAATTGATAGTCCGAGCCCGACTATTTATACTGTAAAATTGAGTAGTCATATCAATTTTACTGTTAATTCAAAAAATAATTTGTCCGTTGGATGAGTAATTCAATTAATTCAGAATTTTTTTAATTCAATTAATTTTAAAAAAATTTATCCTTTGGTGAGTAATAAAATTAATTTATAATTTTTTATTATTTAATAATTACAAAAAAAATTATTTTCTAAGTGCACCGTTGTTATTTATTTTTTAAAATAATTTTTGTAATTAATTTTTTTTCAAAACAACATATTAAATTAAAAAAATTATGATTCACTGTTCTAAAATATCACGTAACTATCACAATATTAATAAATCCTATCACAAATGTGTTGATGAGATAGTATTATAATAGTAAAGTAGTAGTACGGGAGGAGCTTGCATTCATTATGGAGAGTACTTTATTTCTTTGAATTTAAATTCTCACTCCACATCCAACGACTGATGCTGCAGTCTGTAGCTTACAAATTCTGTAAGCTAGTCAAGTACTCAAGTCTAATTGTTGAGTCATGACTCATGAATGCCCGCAAGTGAAATTGACTAGACTATCAACTTTTTTGTTTTTTGTTTTAGAAAGGCATATACACTTTATTGTACATTCAATTAATGCATAATTTTTTAATTCAATTTATTCAGTTTTTTTTTTGTCCGTTGGGTGGGTGAGTATTAATTTATTCAATTTATTAAAAAAATTTTATCCATTGGTGATTTTTTTCCCACATGCCAAGTTGCCAACCAAGCACTTGCCTCACGGCTATATTTATATTTCACTAAATATTTTTTTACTTACTCTTTTTACTCCCACCAACAAAGTAAATAACATTAAATTTTGTCTTTTTATTACTATCTAATATTATATATACACGCCATTATGCTATGATGCTTCACAATTCTTATTCTTCTTCTTTTTCCTCAAACTTTCCAATATTCTAAAAGTCAAAATCATTATGAATCCGCAGCAATATAATATGAATGCAGAAGAACCTCAACACCCTCAAGAAAACGGTGTTGATGTAGTTGGACCTCAACAAAACGCTAGGCTAAATCAGCCCAGAAGTCGTTTTTTAAATGAGCTTTTTCAAAATTTTACTACAATAAGGGAGGAAATAATAGATAATACTTGGCATCGTCCTTACAAGCGGATGATCTTGAGGTGCAACTATTGCCATCGAGAAGTTATTTATTCAAACAACCATGGCACCATGGGTTTACGTCGGCACACGTCAAATTGTTTAGCTCGCCACCAGCCGAGATAGAACTAACCTTGCTCGTTTCCCGTATCCATGGTTGTGATTAATAAATTTTTTTTTGTGTTTGTTATTCGTCAATTGATCGTAGTTCGTGTTTTGTAGTTGTAACTTGTAAGTTGTGACCTACAATTTATTATATTAATATTTCGTAGTTATGACTTATTGTAATGTTTATTCGAGGATTGTATTTTTAATTTTAATTAATTATTATGATCTATGGAATTAAATTTAATTAAATTTATGTGTTATGAATTATGATTGATTATTGTGAAATAAAATATATAGTTGTGAAATTATGATAAACTAATAATAAAATGATGATGATGATGGGCTTAAAAAAGCACGTCAGGCACGTGGGCTTGAATAAAGCACGCTAGGCACGTGAGCTTGAATAAAGCACGTTAGGCACGTAGGCTTTTTTAAGCACGCCAAAAAAAAAATTAGTGGGCTTTTTTTGGGCATGGCACGAGCACGGCACGAGCGGGCTCGTGCCGTGGGCCGTGCTGGGCTCAATAAAAAAAAAGGGCACGGCACGGCCCACTAAATTGGTGGGCCGTGCCGTGCCGGCCCACGAGCCCTTGTGGGCCGACGGTTGGTGGGCCGTGCCGTGCATTGGCCATAGTTAATCACACTACTACGGTTTCACAAGAAAGGTTAATCTTGTTATATATTATTGTTCGAGGGCTTCCCATAAATGTGGCTAGCATCATCGCAAAAGAAATCTGGGATTGTGCAGTCAAGACTCACCGAACTGCTGCTTTACTATTTCCTTCGCTTATCACCATCATTTGTGTAGTTTTCGATGTTCGTCTTGACACCAGAGATGACCATGTCAAGAATGATGGTGCCTTTACGACACGTACCATTGAGAGAGTTGCTGGTGAGAGTGCTGGAACAACCACTGAACCAGCTGCTGTAATTGGAGCAAAACGAGCTAATGGCTTAAAACAGACCATCCAGGCACTCAGCGCAAGTATAACTCAATGTGTGGAAGCTCAGCAGAGGGAAAACGATCAGTTTTGGAGTTATCTACAACACCTTTACAACCAATTACACCAATTTGCTCTTTACATGAAATGCACTCACCTAAACTTTCCTGATTCAGTGCTCCAGTAATACGATTTTGACACCCCCACTACAAGTGCTTTAGCAGAAGCCAGTGAAGAAGCCACTGCCATAGATAAACCAGTAGATGAAGCTACAGCTGAACCATAAGCAAAGGTAGAATCAAAAGATACCGAACCATCTAACCCACCTGAGGAAGAATGTGACAAGTTTGAGATTGACAACTCACCCACAGAGGCAGAGAACAATTCGGAGAAAGAACGTAAGGAACCAACCATCCCAACCCAGCCCAAAACCAAGAAAAAACACATTATTTAATAAGAGGAGGAGGAAGACCTTGAAGAGGAGTCGCTATTCCAGTCATTGCGGGCAAGCAAAGGACAAAGGTAAAGCAAGAATGACAACACCACCAGCTTCTGAAGATGAAATGGAGCAAGTCGATGTCGAGCTGGCTGCTGTAGCAGCCATAGTTATGCCTACACATGAGCAAGCCAAGCAATTACTTGCGGTCATTTCTACCATCACAATTGAGGGCCAGGCAGCTGATGCATCAACTTAAATTCCTCCGCAACAAACTCCTAGCCAGCCTATTCGCACCAATCCGAGACAGTCCAGCAAACGAAAAGGCAATACGTCTAAAGGTATTGCTAAAGCAACCCCAGCCACAACTCCTCTCACCAGCCCTATGACGAAAAAGACACTGACATTGCCAGCTACTTTCCCACAAGCTTCACTAAAGGATAAGTTGTGCAGTGCATTCCATAAGCGTTGATAACATCCCGTCATGTGCTGCAGTTCCCACCACAGGGGAGTACTTTTTCCTTACTTGTTCATTTCTTAAATAAAAAAAATTTATGTTTGTTAATGTGTGTGGTATTTTCTAAGTTCTTTCATATCCTTATCGGTTCATGTGCCTTTGTTATGTATGCTTGTGAGGACACAACAACTCTCAAGTTTGGGGGGGTTGTGTTTCTGAATGCATGTGTTTATGTTTGTGTTGTGTGAAGCTCTGTTATCTAATATTTGTGTATGGATTTGAAAATCTAATGAAGATAAATTGAGTGTTATTCATTATTTATGAGAATGCCAAGTCGAGATAGTTATAGATAGAAGTGAAATTTTGTCCCAACACTTAGACTTTGGTTGAATTAGAGCAAAGCCAAAAGAATAGAAATTATCTTCAGTTTGGAAAAAGAAGCAAGTTGATTGACTATGATATCTATGAAATAAACTCTACTCTAATGGCTCAAGTTGCTGAGTAACCAAATCTGAGTATGTACCTCAAATGCAAAATTGTGTTAAAGGTAGCGAGAGTTATGAGCAATGTTGCAGTAAATATATATATATATATATATATATATATATATATATATATATATATATATATATATATATATATATATATATATATATATACCTCTGTTAAGGCATTGAATAGGCAGGTCTGTTCATGAGCTCCATGTTCAGACTTGAGTAAAAGATACCTCTAGATAAGATTATACTACGAATATTGTTGCAGCAACTTTGATCTGGGCATGGTTTGAGTAATTGGGTGTTATCATTACAAGTGATTGACATTCACATAAAAGATAAATGTTACAGTGAGGAGGTTGATTACTCCCTGGTTTATCAATATAAAAAACATCACAGTTTAAATAAGTGAAATTTATGTTACCCTATTTATGAATGAAGTGTTATCACTGCTGACATTCATGCAGTCACCTGGTGATGTTACAGCATATCTGAAATTCAATCAAGTGTTAGTATGTGTCATTACTTGAGGGCAAATAATTATTTAAGTTTGGGGGTGTAATAACTCTAGGAAATTAGATTTATTACATCAATTCTAGACTTGAATCAAGATCACTTACAGAACAAATAAGGTGTTTTTATTACATTTTGCATAAACATTCATTTTAGTTGAGTCTTAATAAGTTTTGCTTGAATCAAAGTAATTTGTGCTAAAAACAGGTGCATAATTGTAGGTTATCAGAAAGTCTTAATTCATAAGGGGGTTCTGAGATATTAGATGAGCAAGAGAAGGAAAGAAGATGGTCACAAAAGAAGAAAAGAACAATCGGGAATAACGCAGTGCTGTCGCGGATGTTAGAGCAACCTGTGTTGTAGCAATCTAGGAATAATGGGGGAGAAAACTTAGGTGCGGGTCAGCGCATGTTTCCTAATTTAACGAATGCATGGTCATGGGCTTTTGTTTACCCTAATTTGCAAAATAAAAGGGGAGCGTGCACCATATGGAAAGGCGGCAAGGGAATTATCATTAGAATAATTACAAAGAAAAGAAGAAGAAAAACAGAATAAAAGTGTGTTGTCTCGGCAACATTGGAGAATCGTACAAGATTATTTGGATTTGTCTTTCATCGTGCTCAACTTATATTTATCTTCTTCCTTTAATTGTTTTGATATATTCCGAGAGCAATATATTTATGTTTATTTGTCTCATTCAGATTATGAACTAAATTTACTTGTAGTTAAGTGACAAATAATCCAATGGGTTCTTTACTATTCTTATATGTCATTATGGCACTGTTGTAGCATTTTACTATAGTAGTTTTGTATGAGTATAACTGTTATTTCGGTTAACCATCCATTTAATAGTTTCAGTTAAGATAGTACAGCAAAATGACATGACTTAGCGGAAATTATTAGAGTACTACTTGATCGTACATTGAGTTTCCTGGATTAGGTTATCTTGAATCTTATAAGGGTAATACTTAAAGTTAAGATTTGTGACACACTAGACATAGGTGATCACCTTGTATGGTGGGGAGACTAAAAGTTATAATGCAGTACTATAAGTATATCACCAACTGGTCATTGTTAATAGATTTAAGGGTATGAGACTTTCAATATGCGACAGCTGACGATGCAGATTTATTCTACCTAGTGCTATAGCATCTGCTATAACAACTTATGCTAATTTGATAAACAACAGTTATCCCATAAGGAGAGTTTGATCATTCAACTACTATAATCTCAATTGAACCTCAGATACATTTAACCTAGTTTATTTCATTACGGTATTATTTTATTTAATTCTTTCACAATCCTTAATTACTTTAGAAATCACTTTACAATTGTTTGCTCAGTCCTAAGTTGATTTGCACTAGTGTTATTTCTTTAACACTTTGAGTAACATCAATCCTTATAGAGACGATCTTAAATACTCGTCACTTTATTACTTGTTGTGTATACTTGCACATTGGCATTGGTAGTAATTGCTTATTAAAAAAATAACCAACAATGGGCAAGGCAAATTGGAGAACAAAAAGGGGCTGCCAAAGCCTCGAAGTCCATACTTAATATGCAATGGCCTTCATTAAGTACGCGACTGTCTGAAGAAAAAGTCGTTTAATGCCTTTACGGCCCAACTCAAGAGCAACCTCACAACGTCCGCGAAGGAACCCCGACCCAGCATGGATTCTCTCTAATGCCTTGGCGCACTCAAGACCCAGCAGCCCACATTCACTAAGAACCCGCATTCACCAAGAAGGGGCTTATGTATGTGAATACAATCATAAATGGTCCGTGCACTACTAAATAGGGAGCAATGAACAACTTCGTATCTAAATATGAGGTCAAGCGATTAGGCCTCAAGATCACCAAAGAATGAAGCACCATGAAAAAAGTGAACTCATCCACCAAGCGTATTGCGGGCATCACACAAGGTGCGCACGCAACACTTGGGACATGGAGCGGAAAGCTTGACTTTTCCATCGTGCCCATGGACAACTTTAAGATAGTCCTCGGCATGGAATTCTTCGACTAAGTCCATGCCTTTCCATTGCCTGCCACAAACTCTATAAGCATCCTCGATGGGAGTATAGCACGTATGGTTCCAACAGAGCGTGGCAAGTCCAAGGAGAAGACAATCTCGGCCATGTAATTCAAAAGGACTTTCAAGAAAGACTTAAGCTTCTTAGTCTCCATTTTGAAGCTAAATAAGGTGAAGATTGCGGAAACTTGCTCATCCAAGTCCCCCTACAAATACCAGTCGTCCTCAACGAGTTCAAGGACATGATGCCTCTTGAGATTCCGAAAAAGCTCACATCTCAACGAGAGGTAGATTATGAGATCGAACTTTAACAAGATGCGAAGCCACTAGCCTTGGTGGCCTACTGTATAGCGCCACCCAAGTTTGAGGAATTGCAGAAAAAACTCAAGAATTTATTAGATGCAGGCTACATCCGCCTATCGAAGGCCCCATTTGGTGTACCGGTTTTCTTTCAAAAGAAAAAGGACGGATTCCTACATATGTGCATCAATTATAGAACGCTCAACAAGATCACTATCAAGAACAAGTACCTAGTTTCCTTGATAACAGATCTCTTCGACCAGCTTGACATCACCAAGATTGACTTACGCTCCGAGTACTACCAAGTTAACATTGCCAAAGGAGACGAACTCAAGACCGCATGTGTTGTGCAAATTTTATTGAACTCGCAAGTGTACGAATCTATTGTAAAATAGATTAATGGTGATAAGTGTCGATCCTATAAGGAGGTGGATTTTAATTATATGTAGAATTAATTTTGTATGAGGGTGGTTGTATTTGTGGTGAAAGTAACTTAGATTATTTTAAATTGGAATTGAAATGGCGAGAATAAATTGAAGTGAAATCTATTGAAATGACGTACTTGGGTATCTGGATCCATATCAACAAGTATCATGGGCTAAATATTCATTATTAATGCCAATTAAATCATGAAGGAGAAATCCGCACCTCATGAACCATACTCTAATCAATGTGTTGCTAAGGGCTTATCATGCGAAATAATAATAACCTTGTACTAGAGAGCCGGTGAAATCAATGCGGTATCCAGACAAGATTATTACTATTTGTTGGCGAAAAGTCAAAACATCTACAAAAATTAGAGGGGAAAAGAAAATAGATTTACCAAATAAAGTCTATGACACATATTGAGACTTCACATTCAACTCAAACTTGAAAGAAAATTAGCTACGCATAATTGAACTAAGGGCAAAATAGAAATTTATTAAAATACATAGAAAATACAAGATAGAGAGGAAATTACAGAAAATAGAGTTCAAAAATGGATTCAGAGCTATCAAATTAGGGGGAGACCCCATTTTTATAGATACATTGAGTAACTCATGGTCATCGGATTAAAAATAGTTTGGACGCTCAGGATTGCACTACGTCATCAGTCAGTAGTACATGGTTTGACCACTTGGGTGAACAGTAACATGGTTTGACCCGGCTTGAACAATGATGCGGTTTAGTTGAAAATAATCCTGTGTAATGCATGTACTGTACAGGAGATTTTTGGTCCACTGATATGCTGCCATGTCATCGATCAACAGTGTATAAGAATTTTAGTCTAACAGGATCGTGACAAATCATCAGTCAATGTCACATCATCGGTCAATGTCACGTCATCGATCCGTCTATGTGAATAGTATCGTGAACAGTAACGTAAACAGTACCGTACATGTGAACAATGCCATTTTTCCTTTTATACTCCTCCTAAGGTTTTTGACCGTCCTGAGTTCACAAGTGATGTCTATTTCACGTCTGATCTCTTGTTCATTGTGAAATAACTATGATGCCCCTAAAATACTTTATTAGAATACATATAATATAATAAAATACAAGAAGTTTAAATACATAAAATTAAAGGTGTTAATAAAACTTGAAGTGTAAAATGACGATTTTTTCCTTTATAAATATACATTTTCTAACACTCAGCAGCATGCATGACAAGGTACGGATCCTTTAAATTCCTTATCATGTCATTCGGCCTCACTAATGCACCCGCAACATTTTTGTACACTCGTGAACAAGGTGTTTTAACCGTTCCTCGACCGCTTTGTGGTCATGTACTTTGACGGCATCGTGATATATAGCACCACACTTGAGAAGCATGCTCAATATTTGCGATAAGTCCTCCAAGTACTTCGAGAGAACAAACTCTTCCTCAAAATGAAGAAGTGCTCATTTTTTCAACAAGAGGTGGAGTTCATTGGCCATAAGACTGCAAGCGGGAAACTAATGATGGAAAACTCCAAGATGAAGGCCATCATCGAACGGGAGCCTTCCTTGAAAGTGCCTGGGTTTCGCTTATTCTTCGAATTAGTGAATTATGATTGTCACTTTATTAAGGGCTATTCAGCTAAAGTGGCACCCTTGACGGACTTGCTCAAGAAAAACCAGAGATGGCATTGGTCTGAAGAGTGCCAATGTGCATTCGAAGACTTAAAGAAGACAATCTCCAAGGAACCCGTCCTCACTCTTTTGGACCACACTAAGCCCTTCGAAATCCAAATGAATGCCTTGAATTTCACCATAGGTGGAGTCCTCATGCACGAAGGCCACCCTATAGCTTTTGAAAGTCGAAAGTTAAATGACACGGAACACCGCTATACAGTGCGAGAAAATGAGAAGATAACCATCATCCATTGTTTGAGAGTGTGGCGAAATTACTTGTTTGGCTCTCACTTCATGATCATGATAGACAACGTAGCAACAAGCTACTTTCAAACTCAAAAGAAATTGATCCCTAAGCAAGCTTGGTAGCAAGATTTTCTTACGGAGTTCGACTATCGGTTCAAGTACAAATCAGGTAAAGCTAATGTCATTGCGGACACTTTAAGTTGTAAGGCGGAATTGGTAACACTTAGCATGAGCCAACCAAAGTCTAACCTTATCTTACGCATCAAAGAAGGCCTCCAACAAGACTCTCTACCGAAAGACTTGTTGGGAAAGGTGCTTAAAGGTAAGACAATGCGATTTTGGCAAGAAGAATGCATCCTTCTCACTAAGGAAGATCGGTTATTTGTGCCAAGGTTGGGAAATTGCAGAAGAAAGTCATCAAGGAGTGCCACGACTCCAAGTGGGTTGGACATCCAGGGATCGAGTGCACCATTGCACTAGTCCAAACCTCATACTTTTGGCCGCACATGAGGGATGACATCGAGACATACGTGCATACTTGTTTTGTGTTCCAACAAGACAAAGTAGATCACCAACTCCGAGCGGAATTATTGGAGCCCTTATCGCTTGTGACGAGGCCATGGGAGAGTGTCTCCATGGACTTCATCACAACACTACCCAAATCCGAAGGTTGCGGTAGCATTATGGTCCTTGGTGACCACTACAGTAAGTATGTCATTTTCATTGCCACACCAATCGATGTCAAAGCTGATAAAGCGGTTCACCTTTTCATCATGCATATTATGAAGTTTTGAGGAGTTTCGAAGAGCATTGTAAGCGACCGAAGAGCATTGTGAAGCTTTGAGGAGTTCCAAAGAGCATTGGCACTTCTTGGGATTGAATTGACATTTAATCTATATGCAGAGGTACATAAGTTCAACTAATAAGTAAGCTAATTTGCAGAGGTAGATGTCCTGGAAGTTGATTCATTTCCCTCTAAAAAATTGTCTTTATTAGATAATTTAACTTTCAAAGTTCTTATGGAGCCTCCCAAGCTTATGATTTAAAAAACCCTAAACTCGTTCTAAATCTACATCAATCTAAGGAAACTCATATAATAAGTTACCATCAAAGTTATTTATAGAAAATTTTTGTTTTACCAAAGGGGCTGAGCTCCCTCCATTACCTCATCTGCTCCTAAAGGATTACAAGACAAATGAGCTAGTAACTGGAAGCAACCACGTGTCGACAAGACCAAATTTTTCCTTAAGAGTTTCATGTCTTTTAATTCTTTAACACAGCATAAAAAACTAGGGATCTTGCTTGGGGGTAAATTTATAAGGATATTTTGAGAGCAATAAATGGATGACACGTGGACAATTATAAGGTTGAAATGGGCATCATATTTAGAGCAATTAAAGACGCCATTATGAGCTTATCTAAGCTACTCCAGTTACGCTAAATATTTTGTGAGACCACTTGAATTATCCACCAAGCACACTTGAGCTACTCTTGCGCACAAATTAGCCCTCCATATCAACTCTCTAAAGTAACTCCTACAGAACTCCACTAAGCGCTCTCTACTACTCTCCATATGACCACCTCAGCTCACTATGTATATCACTTTAACTCACCACCTAATTATCTTATCTAAGTCATGCACTTACCCCAAACATAAGAGAACACATTTAAACTTAAATTTAGCATAAGCTTCTCTCAAAAAACACATTTAAACCTAAATTTAACACATTTAAATTAACCTAGATTTAAGTTGGATTCAATCATAACCACTCAATTAATTCGAATTGGATTCTAGTGAAAATTTGGTGAAAATATTAAAGATGAACAAAACTACAATGTAAAAATCTATTGGGATATTTGTTTTTTGTACAGGGATAGAGAGAGGGGGTGGCTTGGGTATACTACAGTTACAAGGTACAGAAGAGGAGGGAACTTCTAGCACATGTAAAATATTGGCTGCATTCCCCTCCTCCACGTGTATATTAAATGAACCATAGAAGGATTCACCAGAGACACAAAGCCAGGGAGACTCAATATTTGGCGAAGCTATCGACTATAAAAATATCAATTTTTAGCTAAAAAAAGAGTTTTAATTGTATCAATTAGGCTTTAATTTTCAAGGAAGGTAAAACGAAATCTTGAAGCAAAAGCATTGACTGAAAAAATTGAAAAAAAATTGAAGCTTTAGTACATAGTCACAATCGATCAAAATTAAGAAGAAGCAAAGCTGGAGGAGATATTTGGAGTTACCTTTATGATTGATTTATCTCGATAAAATTATTATTATTAATGTTAAAAAGAATGAATTTTTGAGTTGATATGAAACGAGGAATGTGGGAAAAGGAGAGGGGTGTGAGGAAGGAGTGAGAATGAAACGGCGACATTTTTGTGGGCGTAGTGGGGGAAACAAGGGGTGAGATAAGGAAGAGGCGGGTGACAAACCAGGAGGGAAATGGAAGGCACGCACGATTCATTTATACTTATTTTATTCATTGGGAAATTGGGAACGGTGAGTTTCAGTACAGTTACTTTTTTTATTTGCTTTTAAAAACCTTCCTTAAGATGGTCCGCCTAAGTGAAATTTCATATAGCCCCCTATTTTCTATATTATTTATATTTCATACATTTATACTTATTTTATTCATTGGAAAATTGGAAACGGTGAGTTTCAGTATAGTTGCTTCTTTTTATTTTCTTTTAAAAACTTTTTTAACATGGTCCGCTTAAGTGAAATTTTATATAGCCCCTATTCTCTATATTATTTATATTTTATTCATGCATATATAAATTTTTTGAATTATAAAATTTTATTTAATCGCTTATACTCAATTTTATTTTATTAAAATCCTAGAGTATGAATTCGCCCCTATAATTTTAAATTCTCAAAATAACATCCATTTAATTAAAAATATAATTATTGTTAAATGAATTATAATTTTAATTATTATTTTATTATAATCATAAATATAATTATATTTTTTAAATAGATTATTGTTATTATTAAAAAAAAGAATAAAAAAGCATTAATTAATTAATACATTAACAATAATTAATAGTAGTTTTTATTAAATTGTTAATAATAATTAATGATAATTATTATTAAGAATTAATTTTTGGATAATAATTAAAATACAAAATAATAATTATGATAAAAATTAATTAAGTATTTTATAGCAATTGGTTTACAATTTAACTCATTCTGATTTTGATTCTAATACAAAATAAACAAATAAATGGTAATACAGCTCATTCTAATTATGATTTTTTCAGTTCAAGTAAATAAATTATAATGTTATTTTGTTAAAAATAAATTATTAATAATTTAATAAAAATTATTATTAATTATTGTTAATAGATTAATTAATTATAATGATTTTTTATTATTGTTATTAATAATAACACTAATCTATTTAAAAAATATAATTATATTTATGATTATAGTAAAATAATAATTATAATTTATTTAATAATAATTATATTTTTTTTAATTAAATGGAGGTTCTTTTGAGAATTTAAAATTATGGGGGCGAAGTCATACTCTAGGATTTCAATAAAATAAAGTTGAGTATAAGGAGTTAAACGAAAATTTATAATTTAAAAGTTTATAATATTTATGAATAAAATAGAAGTAACATGGATTTTAGGGGACTAGATGAAATTTCACATGCTGACTTAGGCAGACTTTTTTTTTAAGCCACTACTATGTTACGTTGAGTGTAAAACTCTCTACGGCGATGCATATCAATAATCTAACATAAATTTTTATATAAATTTATAAATTTATTTTTATACAAATTAACATGACATAATTTAATTAACTAAATTAAATATTTTTTATTTCACATAATTTATTTTATTATTTTATATTTTTATCTAACGAATAATTTATAGCACATTAATTTATACAAAATAAATATATAAAAAAATTTCTAACTCTATCATTGTTATGACTTGAAAGCTATTAACTTCTTTTTAAAACAAAGACTATTAATTTCGTTTCATTCCAATCAGATTAAGCATATGTAAAATAATAGATAGACCATTAAACTTTCTTTATCAAGTCCGTGCATGAAGAAAACGATTGTCGATGCATTAAGTATTGGTACAAAGCATTAACATGATTTATTTTATTTTTAAACCATAAGCATATTGTGTTGGGTACAATATCTATGGTCAAGATTTGATTGGGATTCACGTGAAACTCATGTTTGAAAAATCTCGACTATTGATTTAGTGCTTAATAGTCCACACAAGCTCAGACGATCACCGAAACTGGTCCAATTTTTTTATCCAAAATTGTGCAACCAAAGAACGATGTAATTCATAATTAATAAGGATCATTAATTCTGTCGGGTTTTGTAGCAAAATTATGGCCAAGGGGATTTTGGGACATATCTCGCGAGGGTTATGTGGAAATGTCAAGACTCAAGTGCGTCCAAGCTCTCAAAAACTTCAGGCTAGAAATGGAACGCTGAAAAGTTGAATATAAAGCCCAGGTTCAATGGCTCTATATCAATGATAGTTTTGAAATTGGGGGCATTGAAGGAGTTGGTTTACAGGGGCCATAGAAGCAGATTTTATTTATTTTTTAGCAAAAACGAAGCTAGTCTTTTGTGGCCATCTGTCAACTAAATTTTCTATTTTGTGTTGAAGACAGACTGATTAACTATGAATTACATCCTTCTCTAGTTGCACAAATTCTGTCAACCATTAACATTCTTTTGCTCCGAATTAAGGCCTGCATAAGCGTGATCGTATAATTAACTTGTGCAGCAATGAGAAATGAAGGCAGATATTTAAAACTCAAACAGTAATGATCAGTCTGGATTCTGGATTCCCATTTTTCTAGTAGTAAATGGATCAGGTGGAAGCCGAGGATCCAACATTTCATCAAGTGACATTGGAAGATGAAGCTGAAACTGCGGAAAGAACATCTGATCTAGGGATGCTTTCCCTTGATCACTTCCAATACTAACACTCCGAAATCGCACACGTCGTATTTTTCTGTGATCTTGATTGTGTAAGCAAGGTCTGCAAGGTCAATGACAAATAAAAAAGAGAAAAGAAAAATATGTTTACTCTCTTTCTAAAGATCAATGCGTATAAATTAGTAAGATTTTATGTCTCTATAGAATGCATGATAATATTCCTCAAAATGGCAACAAACAAATATTACAAGGCATCGGCAACGCCTTTTATCCTGTTCATTCTCTGACTCCAACCCACTTAACTCTTCTGTGCTGCATTATTCCTCAAGATTATGGCCAAGCTACCCCTTTCAAGAAATTCATAAACTATAATTGAATGTCAGTCATGTTTTACAATGCCCTGATGTCGTATCTCTGTCAAGGCCTCAATTCGTTCAAGGATTCTTTAGTTTTGATCAGCCATCCACATTGATCAAATATAGGACATCAAGTCATTAACTAATTAACTTTGACATAACAAAATTAAGCATCCATTAAAAAGATTAACTTGGTAGAGGTTGGCATAAGAATCAAATGTAAATTAAGTCATTCAATCGAGATTCACAATCAAACTTTAACCATCAAAGTTATTATCACAACATTGGCGATTCTACAAAGTGTAAGCCAATAGAGCATTCAAGACAATTGGTGAGAGCTATAAGTTCCTTCAAACCGTCTACTCAAAGCAAAGACAAATCATTCCCAAAAAAAAAAATACTAATTATTATTGGTTTATTTGATATCACAAGGACTGCATTGTAAATTATCGTCAATTTTTAAATTTTTTCTCCTATCTTCCTTTCTTTTAACATTTAATTTAACATTGTCAATAAGTAAGAGCCACCCACCAATTAATGCAGTGGTACACACTTTCAAACTTTCATTTGAGGGGTTCGCCTGTTTGTAAATGTCGCAACAAATTATTTTTTCAATTGTTTCAAACTGTCTTACTAATCTTTGTCTTCATTGTATAGACTTCACATGTCCTCAAGTGTGCTCACCGCTGCCCCATACGTTCTTTTAACTGAACCTCTAAGGAATGAGCAAACTTTATTTATAAATGAAAAAGTACATCGTGTACCAAGTATGTATGGACGACGTAATAACCAACGCCTCCTGATTCTTGAAAACTAGAACAAACAAACTACAGTACATGAGACAAATAAACCAAGCAAATTAGAAGCATACTTAGAAAATTAAGACTTAGTCAAGGGAGCTGAAATCCGTAATTGTTGACTGACTATCTTCATAGTTGGTCTAGACTCTGGACTCTCTTTTAAGCATGAAAACCCAACCTCCATGATTGATATCAGTTTTTCTTGAACACTGCATGATGAAACTGGAAGACGCAGGTCCAACATTTCATCAGGTGCTATATCTGTGTTGAGAGATGGAGATGAAGTCAAAGAAAGAAAATCTCTTGGATGCTTCCCTTTGATCACTTCCAACACTAACACTCCAAAACTGTACACATCGCATCTCTATGTGATCTTCAATGTGTAAGCAAGCTCTGCAAGGTCAAGGACAGAAAAAAGAATGTTTACTCTGTTTCTGAGATAAATGTGCATAAACTAGTGAGATTTTACAAGTCTAATGAATGTAATACATAATTTTTAAAACAATATCTAGTTGCATTGTTCTGTTACAGCACACATAACACAAAAATATTCCTCAAAATGGTAACAAACGAATGCTAAATACCTGGTGCATGCAATGTATCCGTATGTGCCAGCAAATTCAGTCTAGTTGGACGAGTCTGGCTTCAGAAACTTAGCAATTCCAAAGTCTGCAACATGACTTCATATTCCAAATCGAGCAACGAGTTCTTACTTGATATGTCTCGATGGACAATCGGAGGAAAGCAGTCATGGTACAAGTAAGACAAGGCATCAGCTACGCCTTTGATCACATTCATTCTCTGACTCCAACCCAGTTCTCATGCTGCTGCATCACAGCTCAAGATCGCAGCCAAGCTACCCCTTTCAAGAAATTCATAGACCAAAAAGGAGTGTCGGGCATGTGAGCAAAATCCATACAACTTCACAATGTTTCGATGTCGTATCTCTGTCAAGGCCTCAACTTCGGTCAAAAATTCTTTTTGATCTGCAATCTGATCGCATGGAAGTGGTGAGTGAAATTTCTTAACCGCTACAACTTCCCCAGATTGTAGCTTAGCTCTATAAACACTTCTGTGTCCACCATTTCCAATGCAATACTCTGCATCAAAATCATTTATTGCTCTAACAATTTCATCGTACACAAGTTTTCCTTCAAAATTTAATGTAGATAACAATCCCTGAGGGTACTGGTTGCTACTTTGTCGATCTCCTGAGTCTGACTTCCGCTTTTAAAGAATGAAAATTGCTATCAACGCCATTGAAACAAATAGTGCTCCTAAAACAGGGAACACTATTGCAAACCACTTGGCTCCAGAATTTTGCTTGTGTGACGAGAAAACTTTGCATGGTTGCATTCCTTTCACACTTCCACACAATTCCTTATTCCCCTCTAACGCTTCCACTGGGGCATTCCGAAATGCTGTGCTATTTGGAACTAGGCCTTGCAATTGATTATCAGAAATGTCAATGACTGATAGACCGTGCATTCCCTCAAAGCAATTTGGAATCGAACCAGAGAGATTATTGTGGAAGAGATTCAACTTTTCCAAGCTTTTCAAACTGCATATTTGAAATGGTATCTCTCCTCCAAAGATGTTATGACTTGCATTCAATTCTGAAAGTTGAACTAGCTTCTCCAATTCCTTTGGAAATTCTTGGACAAACTGGTCGTTGCTTAAATCCAAGTAGTGCAATTTCAGCAAGTGGCCGAGACTTTCTGAGACTGAATTGTTGAATCTATTTGCAGATAAGTCGAGGTATTCAAGTTCATTGAATGCGCCGATTTCTGTAGGCAGGCGTCCTGTAAGTTGATTCCCTCTCAAAATGAGCTTCGTTAGCGAATTTAACTTCCCAAGTTCCTTTGGAATCTCCCCAACTATATGATTCAATGAAAGATCGAGTGCTTGTAGTTGAGACCAGTTTCCAATCTCAGACAGTATAACTCCAGTAATGTTATTCATCGAAATGTTGAGAGCGCCTAATTTTGGGCATTCCCCAAAGTTAGACGAGATTTCACCGTAAAAATTATTGCGGCTGAGATCTATGAAAGTCAGGTTAGGATAAATGCCGAAAGCTTTTGAGATATTTCTAGTAAGGTTGTTTCCATCAAGGCGTACTCGGATAAAGTTTGTGCAATTTCTCAAGCTTTTAGGGATTGTTCCTTGAAAATGGTTTTCATAAACAGTAAAAACCTGTAATGCTCCACCTCGACAAATATTTTGCAGTAAATAACTTGTAAAATGATTGTCATCCAATGATAGCTTGGTTAACACAAGATTGACGAAGGAGGGTGGAATGGAACCGGATAGGTTGTTATAAAGGAGGCTGAATTGTTTTAGGTTGGTCAAATTACCTAAAGAAAAAGGGATTGGACCGCTAAATCGATTAATGGCCAAACTTAGGATGGATATAGATTTCAGGTTTCCAATGTTCGGAGGAATAAAACCAGAAAATGAATTATCATAAAGGAACAACAGAGAGATGTGTGTCAAATTACCTAAAGAATGAGCGACTGAACCGTTCAAGTTGTTAGAGAACAACGCAAGCTCCACCATAGAAATTAACTGACCTGCTTCTAGTGGAATTGAGCCATCTAATTGGTTTGAATCAATGTAAAGGATCTTCAAATGACTCATAAGACCAACTTTGGGTGGAATATTTCCTGAAAATTGATTGCCTTCTAAAGAAAGGATGCTGAGATTCGTAAGGTTACTAATTTGAGGCGGGATAGTACTGAAGAGTTCACTATCTCTGAGCTCAAGATAAGCAAGATGAGGAAACGATGAGAATGAGAAATCATGAAGCTTGCCTTTTAATCCTTCAAATGGGAGGCTGATGTTGATGACTCTTCCGGCGTCATTGCAACTAATTACGGACCAAGAACATGGGCTTATTTTGGATGAAACATTGGTGGTGTCCTTAATCCAAGAAGAAAGGAGAGATCGGTTATGGTTTTGAAGACTGGCTTTCCATTTGAGAAGAGCATCGGCTTCTTCATTAGATTCTGAAGAAACAGTTCTTAAGAAACTTAACACAAAAAATAGGATCAACAAAACAAGTGAAGGAACAACTGCATTGAGGGTTGGTGACCCCATTGATATTCCAAAAACACAATCAAATAAATAAAGTTAAACCGAAGTTTTATTGAAATTCAAAAGATCTTTTGATGACTCTTAGCTTTTGGAAAACATACAACGGTTCAGAAAACGAGCATGTTGGATATTATTGCTCTGAAATTATCCAAAAAATGGTTCCTTTGTTGCAGTTCAGTAAATCAATCACCGTTTGAGCCGTATGTCATGTTCTTCTACGTCGATATACGACTTGTAGTCGTCCATCCACTACTTGTTGGTTAGTTATTTTGATTATAAAATGATAATGAATTAATTAAAAATATAATATAAAATCAAATGTTTTCTTATTAGTTTATATTCTAGATTAATTTAACCCATAGTTTAATTATTTTTATTATATTTGCTGCTAATATTAACATTTTAACACTAAATTCCAATGGGTTTACTTGTCCAAATAAAAAAAATGTAATTTCTTTCCCTTTTAATTTTTTTTTTGGTGAAACCAAACAATAAAAATCAATTTTCGCGCTCCTATCCTCCCATTACCTCTCCACTCCTCTCTATTTTTCCTCCCTCCTCTCCTCTACTTTCTTAAAACCAAACACTACCTCAAGGTACGTTTCTAACACACGCACACACCACATCATCATCGTCATCATCTTCTTTAGGGGTGGGCAAAATTGGGTTCGAGTCAATTTGGGTCAGTTCGGGTCAGTTTGGGTTAGCGTGTGTGTGCGCGTTGTGCAGCTCGCGTGTGGTCTGTTCTATTCTGTCATTCTGCATTTCTCTGTGTGTGTTGTGCAGCAGCCAAGCAGCGTGTGTGTGTGGCTCAGTGGCTGTGTGCAGTGTTAACTTAGCTTAGGTTTTTTTTTTTTTTTTGAGAACTCGATCGGGTATTTGGATCGGGTCGAGTTTACCCCGAACCGATCACAACCCAATTGAGTAACTGCAAAGTATTATTACTATTATTATAATACTTATTTATAGTAGTATTATATTTTCATTATTATTATTGTGATTATTAATGTTATTACTTTTCGTTATTATTATTATTATTATTGTTGTTGTTGTTATTTTCATTATTATGATTATTATTGTTATTTTAAATATTATTATTATTATTACATTAATTTAATAAAATTTTAATTGAGCACAAAATTGAAATTATGAAATGTTGAAGGGGGGGGGATGGTGAGTTAAAGAAATGAAAACTTGATTCTCAATCCCATGTGAATCAAATTTCTTTTCCTTGACTCAAAATTATGTGGATCCGGCATATTTCATTCTGATTCTTCATTTCATTTGAGCAAGTAAAAAATAACAATTTAAAAATCATTCTCATTGTGAATATCGATTTCCTGATTTCACAAGTAAACACACCATAAATCTAAATTTTTAGATTCTCATATTATGACAATTTTTTTTTGAAAAAAATCCATGTCCAAGGTCTGGGGTCGACTTATGAAAATAGAATAAACATTTGTGGTCTAGATTAATGGACAAATTAATTGACTAACATTTAGTTGGATCCTAACAGCGACTGATCAAACTTGCTTACTAGGCATTTATCTCCCCAAAATTATGGCAAAGAGAGAATGGAAAGTCTAAATATTTTTTGCCATCAAATGTACCTTTTTATTAAGATATTAAAATGGTTGAGACATAGACTTTAAAAGTTGAATTACAATTTCTAGTCATATTCATATCAACCAGTTTAACAAAGAAAACTTAAGTTCAGTTTAGCGATGCTAGCTTAGCTTTCCAATTTACTAGCATTGTGGCCATAATTTTAATTTGGACCATGTAACAGTTCGCTTATATTCATTTAGATAGAATGCTTATAATTAATATTAGGAGAATGTATATAACACATTGAGCATAACAAATTAATTTACTTATCTGAGATCAAATCATGATGAATTAAGCATAAAAAGCAAAGAATAATACTTTGACAATAAATTCATGCTTTAAAATTTTTAGTTGATTAGGAATTGTATCTAATCTTAATAATGTCGTGCTAATTGCCCTTTATTTTTAAAGAGGACAAATATCCAATATGTCTAAGCAAGCTCTGCAAGGTGAAAGACAAATTTAATCAGTTGATCTCAAAATAGAGTATGTTTATAAGGTAAAAGCTTGTTTAGTCCCTATATTATGAGGTTAGTGCCTATTCAATCTTTATATTTTTAAAAAATCCTCAAAACGTCCCTATAGCAAAATATTGACACTCATACCATTATTTTTTTATTCTTTTCAAGTTGCTTTTACAATATTGCACTCTTATAATAATGTTTTTTTGATATTAATAAAACATTAGATTATCAAATTATCCTCCAAAATAAAATAAAAACAAAAAAGGTATATATTGATTTTTGTGAAAACTCACGTATGTCTAAAAAATTAATATTGTAAAAAATTACATTATCAATTTTTTTAGAAAAATTAATATTTTAACTTAAGAGAGTGTTCCACAAAAATTAAAATATTTTTTATTTTATTTTATTTTTTGGTGTTAAACTGGCAATTTATTTTTTCTTTTTAATAATGTCTAAAAAAATTATTATAATAGGGTAATATTGTAAAAATAAGTTAAAAGGAACAAAATCTAATGGCAAGAGTGTTAATAATTTAATGGTAGGGATGATTTGAGGTATTTTTAAAAATATAGGACTAAACGAATACTAACTTCAAAATATAATGACTAAACGAGCTTTTATCCTATATTTATATAGAGAGAGTATTAAAAAGATTACAAAGACGAGCTTTTCACAGAGAGCTAGTTAAGATCACATTTGTGATTGTCGCGAATCACTCTGCTTTGACACACCTACCCATTAGCACCTTTTATTCTTGACTCAGCTAATAAAGGATGTTATTTTAGTTCATTAAGAAACTCAGAAACTTCATCATAATTAACAAACTCAAATGCTGAATTTAAAAGTACAAATCTTTATTATATAAAAACAAATGCTAATTTTGATGCTTCTATTAATTGTGATGTGATAACGCAAGGCTACTAAGGCTTCCTAGACAAAACATGGACTCGCGAACCGGGTTCTTGTAAATCAAGTTACTTTAAACATTTGGTTTCCATGAAATAAACAGTAAGATGATGTTTTATTTATTTGTTTATTTTTTAAGGAAAATGATGTTCTCACACATTCGCGCTCAAACGTTTACACAAAACAGTGCGTTTTGTGAACCTTTAAAAGGCTCTTCGTAAGTACACAACACACACACGCTGGATTTGTACGCGCACAAATGTTTCCTAGCTCCCCCCACTCGCGTATGCCTCCTTTCACTGCAACAAAAAACCACTACCTCCTTTCACTGCAATAAAAACCCAGCAACTTCCTCGAGGTTTTTAATTAAATATGCCTTAAAAGTATGGTATTTAGTTAAATATACTTACTCCATGCTTGAGAATTGTCTAAATATGTCTTTTTATGTGGTACATTATCTAAAATGTCCCTAAAGAAAAATATAAAACACACACAACTCACAACACTTTTTACTTCACTCTTTAATTCCACACAACAAAAACTCACACTACACTCAAAATCACTCACAAACAGCTAATACACTGAGATTTTTGTTTGTAGCTGGGTGTATTATTCATCCCATGAATGGGCTATCTATTCAATTTATTAACATTATATTATTTTTAGGGTTTTGTTTGATTTGTTATAAACACTAAAGCAACTCATATTTTCATTACATTTGCATCATATGACTGTTATTTGATGGATTTTATAACTACATTCGTTAAAACTTGAAGTTGTTGTCAAATATTTTTTTTGCACCCGACATACACGACAGCAGTCGTGTATGTATGTATTTACACGACTGTAGTGGTGAAAATGTGCAAAAACAATTCAATTATTATGACACCTTATCATTCTATTGGTTTAAAAAATATATATTTTTCACTATATATATCATTTTGCTATTACTGGAATATAGTCATGTGTGTTAATAAGTTACACGACTACTAGCGTGTACGTATAAACTTACATACTATAATTGTGTATATATGTAAAATGTTTCAATTGGTATGAGATCCCAACATTTTTTTAAGAAAAAATATGTCCTTTGATTATTTACTGAGTTATGTATTTTTGTAACTTACACGACTTCTGTCGTGTAAATTCATACATACATGACACTTAGCATTCTGTTAGTACAAAGATTACAATTATATTTTATTAAATATATTATCTAACTGTTTATAGAACTATAGTCGTGTATTTTAGCAAGTTACACAACTATTGTCGTGTAAACTATCAGACAGATTCACAATTCATTATAAATCTTGTTTGATTTTATTTTTTTATTCATTGTATAATCAACTGTTGTATTATTACAGAAAATAACTTCATTACGTGTGCCTATTATATTTTGTGGTGAATGGATTAAGCAAAACAGCCATTATAGATTTAATGGTATGGAGGCAAGAGGGATTATGGTGTCCCAGTCTACAACGTATGCACAATTGATAGAAAAAGTATCTCGGGTTATTTGTATTGATATTTCTTAATTTGATATTGAAATGAAGTTCAAGCTCAAAACATTCGATCCAATGCCACCCGTCCCAATTATGAATGATAATGATATAGATTATTTTCTAGAGGAAACAATTAGTGGAGCTGAGTTGAAGATTCCTCATTGCATTACCTACCAGAGAAAACAGATTTTGGTGACCCATATTACTCATGTGGACCCTAATTTCGGCCCAGATAGCTGTCCAGAAGAACCTGTTGAGCCATATGTCGAAGGTAAATGTTTAAGCCCAAACAATTTTGTTGCTGAAGATCAGTCAATATTCGAATTTGTTCCTGAAACACAACCCAATGATAGAAGGTCAAATGAGGAAAATGTGAATGTTATTGTTCATGATGATGTTGATAGGATAATAGGTAGTGATCCAACACTGGGGAATGTAGCACATTCCAATAATAGATATATGCCTAGAGTTAATTTGTTTGCATGCAGCAGTTTATTCGACATTGGTAACTCGCATTCTAATACTATTAACTTGCCATCTACGGAAGTTGTTGGTGATAGTGATTGGTTGATGGGAAAAAAGTTGTTTAGTTCGAAAGAAGAGTTTCAACAAGTGCTTTTTATGGAAGCTCTAAGGAAAAATTTTGAGTTTAAAACCTTCAAGTCGGGGAAGAATGTTATTGTTGTTAAGTGTGTTGACGATACTTGTAAGTGGCGACTTCATGATATGAAGTTTGGAAGTTTGAATATGTTTAAAATCACAAAGTACTATAGTGTCCATAGTTGTGCACTTGATGTCCGTAAGAGAGATCATCGTCATGCTTCATTTAAACTTATTGGACATAAGATTTGTCATAAGTTTGATCGTGCTTCATCCTCATATAGGCCTGGTGATATCAAAGAAGATTTTCAGAAACAGTTTGGGTATGAATTAAGTTATCATAAGGCATAGAAAGCAAAAGAATATGCAATGGAGAAAGTTAGAGGCACGCCTGAGGATTAATTTAAGTTACTTTTATACATGGAAATGTGAAAGAAGAAAAATTTGGGCACCTGTACGTTTCTTGAAGTTGACAATGCAAATAACTTCAAATATTTTTTTATGGCAATTAGGGGTTGTATACATGGATTTGTTTCATCAATAAGGCCAGTCATTATAATTGATGGCACATTCTTGAAAGGAAAATTTAAAGGAACTTTGTTCATTGCAACGACACTTGATGGTAACAATCAACTTTATCCTGTTGCATTTCGTGTTGGTGACAGTGAGAATGATGCATCATAGGGATGATTTCGAATGAAGTTAAAAGTAACAATAGGTGAAGTTCCTAATTTGATTTTCATTTTTGATAGGCACCCAAGTATCTAAAAGAATGTTAACATTGCATTCCCAAATGTTTCATATGGTATCTGTACACACCATTTAAAGCAAAACTTACGAGCTAAGTTTAAAGAAATCGAGGTAGGTGCAATTGTTGAACTAACTGCAAAAGCTTATCGACCACAACATTTTAATTACTTTATGAATGAGATACAAAAGGTCGATGAAAGAGTTGTTAAATATCTTCAAGATGTAGGGTATAAAAAGTGGGCTCGTTCTCATTTTGATGGGTTGCATTATAGTATTATGACAACAAACATAGCAGAATTCATGAATTTTATTCTTAAAAACCCCCGACAGTTGCCCATTCACAAGTTATTGGATTCAATCATTGATAAGTTACGGGAGTGGTTTTGTGATAGGCGATAAGAGGCAGTTAATTGTCATACACGGCTTACAAAATAGGTTGAAAAGGAGTTATTAACAAAATCTGAGAATTCTCATACATATAAAGTGGTGATACTAAATATGTATGAGTTTATTGTTAAATATGGCGACCTTAATGGTCATGTCAATATTCTTGACAAGACATGCAGTTGTCGGGAATTTCAACTCGATCAACTACCTTGTGAACATACATTAGCTGTTTGTAGGTATCGAGAAACATTGTCTGTATAAAAAATGTGTTCTCGTTACTATTCCTGTGAAGCATGGGTTGCAGCATAGGCAGAAACAATATATCATATTGGCACAGACGAAGAATGGGAGGTTTCAGAAGAAGTGCAAAGTAATGAGGTTTTGCCCCCTGTGGAAAAGCAGAAAAAGAGTCGGCCGCAACAAATTAGAATACCATCACAAGGCGAAGAAAAGTTACGTCGTAAGTGTGGTAAGTGTTGAGTGTTAGAAAGTGCATATTTATAAAGGAGAAAATCGTTATTTTACATATCAAGTATTACTAACAACCGTTACTTTTATGTGTTTAAGTTTCTTATACTTTAATTATGTATGTTTTATTTTAATTAAGTATTTTATGTATTTTAGGGGCATCATAGTCTTTTTACAATAAACGAGAGATTAAATGGCAAAACGAACATCGTTTTTGAACTTAGGATGGTCGAAAACCTTAGGAGGAGTATAAAAGAAAAAATGACATTGTTCACATATACGGTACTATTCACATGTACGGGTACTGTTGACTGTACTGTGCAAATAGTGGCTGTTGACTATACTGTGCAAATAGTGGCTGTTGACTGTACTGTGCGAATAGTGGCTGATGACGTGGCAAAATCCTGAGCGTCCAAACTGTTTTTAATCCGATGGCCATGATTTACTCGATGTAACTATAAAAAGGGGGCCTCCCCCCCTAATTTGGCACCTCTGAATCCATTTTTGGGGTTCATTTTTTATAATTCTCTCTCTATCTTGTATTTTCTATGTATTTTAATAAATTTTCATTTTGCCCCTAGTTCAACTATGAGTGACTAATTTTCTTTCAAGCTTGGGTTGAAGGTGAAGTCTCAACATGTGTCATGGGCTTGATTTGGTAAATTTATTTTCTCTTCCCCTCTAGTTTTTGTGAATGTTTTGACTTCTCGTCGACAAATAATACTAATCTTGTCTAGTACTGCCCTGGTTTCACCGGCACCCTAGTATAAGATTATTATTATTTGACACGATAAGCCCTTAGCACCATATTTATTAGAGCGTGGTTCATGAGGTGTGGATTCCCCTCTCATGATTTAATTGGTATTAATAAGGAATATTTAGCCCATAATGCATGTTGATACGGATCCAGATACCCAAGTACGTCATTTAATAGATTTACACTTCAATTTATATCTGCCATTTTATTTCCAATTTCAGAATTTAATCTTGCCATTTTAATTTAATTTTTAGCATATTTCAAATCATTTCCACCATAAATCCAACCACCCATTCACTAAATTAATTCTATAAATAATTAAAATCCACTTCCTCGTGGGATCGACACTTGCACCATTAATCTATACTACAACAGATTCGTGCGCTTGCGAGTTCAATAAAATTTGCACAACAGTAAGTGTGGTTCTCGAGGACATAGTCGACTAACTTGCAGTGCATCAATCCCACTGTCTAGCAAAAAGCCCGTAGTTAGACCGAATGAAACATAAACAAGCACATGTACTACTATGAACCTTATATACTTGTTATTTTTTGTTGTTTTAATTTTTTAACATATTTCATATTTAGTGATAAATTTCTACCTTTTTGTTTCGCAGATGAATAACTGTGTTTGTGTGGCTTTCTAAGAATAAGAATTGAAGGGAGGCGACCAGAGGCTTATAAAATATAGATTGAGTGTTTTGGTTGAATATGCCAAAAATTTATGATGAATGTTAAACAACTTCTATTGTATTACAACTTATTTACGATTTCAATAAGTATTGGATTTATGTTATTTGATAAGCAACCGAACTATAGTTAGTTTCATTTATTTGAAGTTTGATATATTTAAAATCTATATTGATTGTGTCATCAATATAATGAATGATTGAAAAGAGTTTTTATTCTGTGCACATACCCAAGTACAATCATGTATTTTGGCTGTTGCAGAACTGGTCATGTTTATTTCTAAATACTCGGCTACAGTCATGTATCTATGCAAATACCCAACTGTCACAGAGAGCTTGTCATGTTTACTTCTAAATACCCGACTGCAATCGTGTACCTGTGCAAATACCCGACTACAGTCGAGTATTTTGTCACGGAGAGCTTGTCATGTTTACTTTTAAATACCCGACTGCAATCATGTATCTATGCAAATACCCAACTGTAGTCGAGTATTTCGTTACAGAGAGCTTATTATGTTTATTTCCAAATACCCGACTGCAGTCGTATATCTGTACAAATACTTGATTGCAGTCGAGTATTTTTTCACAGAGAGCTTGTCATGTTTATTTCTAAATATCCTACTGCAGTCGTGTATTTGTGTAAATACCCGACTACAGTCGTGTATTTGTGCAAATACCCGACTGCAGTCGTGTATTTGTGCAAATACCCGACTGCAGTCGCTCATTTTGTAACAGAGAGCTTATTATGTTTATTTCCAAATAACAGACTGCAGTTGTGTATCTGTGCAAATACCCGACTGCAGTCGAGTATTTTGTCACAGAGAGTTTGTTATGTTTATTTCAAAATTCCCGATTGTAGTCGTATATTTTCTTACAGTGCATTCCCTATGCATATATGGCAATCCTGTTATATCACATAGATTGTGCAAACTATCTTATCTATCATTAATATAATTAAAAAATATATTAATGTTGTCAATTGTCTTTAATGATATCAAATATCAACAACATCATCATTATAACTATTACATCTCATAATCTAAAAAATGACACTACAAAGTTTTTTTTCATAACCTATGCCCAAATAATTTTACAGCCAAGGCTTGTCGAAATTGTGTAACATGATCTTGTTGGCAGTATGAATTGACATCAAGTCCATGGACTAAGACCTCCAAGTACCGCAACAAAAATGCTCCACAATCACCACTAAAAAAATTCATATAAATTAATTGTTAAAAATCATCATTCTTATTATTATATTCAAAACATATTATATATATATTACATATCCTGATTTTTGTTGCAGGATGTCATGCACTCACACAATGGGCCAAGAAATTTTTGAAATAATCTCATTACAGTCTGCATGTGTTTCGTGGTATGTTATCTTTTGAAGTACTAGAGGTATCATGTCTGCAATAGATAGCAATTGTCTCACCAAAATTGAATCCTTTGTTAAATCTATCATGGAGTCATAAATAGAAATCTTGCCCCTAAGTATATCGATCACACCGAGAACCCAATGATCATTCATGAATATTGGCAAATACACCGACGAAATACAGACAATATTCTTAACAAGTAACGGAAAATATATCTATGATGTAAAAAACTAAGCATACAATGTGAAACTTACAGTGGAAACATTTTTCCAAGAAGTAGCACAGTCCAATTTTGCACCATTAGCATAATTAATTCAGTAACAATCCTTTTCCTACACCCTATCTGGGTCTCGCAGATACACCTTGTGTCTATCCCTCAAATTATTCTAGAAAATTTAATAATAATAAATTAGCTGTTATTATTCTAAGAAGTTAAGGAGTAGACTACAGAAAAATGACTATATCAGAAAATTACTGTCCATAATGGCACTAGTTTGTCCATTCCGAGTGAACCTTGGACATATCTTTCCTTAAGTAGTAGCAGCCAATGTCGATGTGTTGAACATAAAATGTGAAATAAGTAAAAGAAAATTACAAATATTTATAGTAATAATTACAACAAAATTTATGACTTACGAGATTAGACAACCACATTTCCGGTGTATATAATTTACGGAAATATTCACGGTTAACCTCTATAAGAGTCAAATCGATGAGCTTACTGCATATAACTGATTATAGAATTAGCAAAACTATTAAATAAACATATAATATAATTATCTAGAGTTCAAAAAAAATTAATATCATAATATGAGATAACTCACGGCTCTTTTTTATCATTTTTTATGTTCATCCATCACTTCAGCTCCAATAACTCCTCTTGGAGTATAAGAGGACACACTTTGAAGCTCTTTGTCTCTTGAGAGTGTACCTCAACATCTGTAGTCTCTTACGGCTTCTTTAAAGGATTAGTGTACGGTGCCCGTAAATAAGTGGAAGTTTTCATATCCTTTCTCTTCCGTAAATTGTACACCAATCTATAATTTTTTTCTTGCGTTGAGACGATAATAGGATTCCCCTCTGTACCATGAGAATCATCTGGCATCATCATGTCTGTAGCCCTTTCTGTACTACAAATATTGACAAGCGTCTCCAAAGATTGTTGCATAGGTGACTGACCCGATGCGACATCCATGGGATCGTTCATAGGCTGTAGACATAACAACTTAGATAATTAAATAAACATATATACTAAATGAAAAAATATTAATACTTTTATATATCAAACCTTAAAATCAACCCCCTGAAGTTCTAAGGTTGAAGACTCCTCAAGTAACTGAATAAGCCTACTCAATTTATTTTCGATCACGTTAATATGATTGATTTCCCCCTCAATGTTATCAATCTTTGTGTTCATATTCTTCATGGTATTTTCCATCTTGGCAATATTTTCTTCAATGTTTTAGATACGACGAGCAAGATGATTAACTTTCTCCTCGAGAATACAACCATCAAACGCACGGGAGGCATGTCGAGATGGACCACCCTGACATGTATAAAAATTTTCAAAATATTATATTAGCCTTGATGTAGTCGTGTACAGTCGTGTAAGGTATCCATTACACAAAACCACAATCGAGTGTACACGACCACAGTAGAAAATGAAGTAGTGTAGTAAAAATATTGAAGCAAACATATATTTTTGAGGATTGAGAAATAAAAATAATCATAAACTAAAATCATTTGACTCAATATAAAATGAAACAAATATTACAACAACAAAGCAATCAAATCAAAAGTTCCAAAGTCAATGCTCATAAATAGGCTGCAACTTAGTTTTTTTTTACTAAGTAATGAACTTATTAGATAATAAATAAGTTAGTATCGGAGTATTTTGTTACTTACTCCCTTCATAACAGATATGCATAAATAGGTAAACAATTTATAGCATAATTTACAGCATAGTTTAATAGAACAGTGACTTATCTTTTTTTTTTTTTTGTGATCTCAGCTAGTATTGATGTTGATTCATTTAAATGTTCCGAAGGCAATGTTCTTAGAGCACTGGAGGTGGTTATACCATCTGAATCACTATCATCAGGAAAACCATCAAAACTATTTAACTCACTATCATGTGATTCATTATCTTCATGTGATGGATTTTCTTCTGGATGACTATCTGACTCAATAACATTATCATTCTCTTCACCGATCTCTTGAAACCACTCATCTTCACTAAAATAGCTCATGTAATGCTTATTTGCCTCGACATCTCCGGTAGCATGTAATTTTTCTATAAAAACCATCCTGGAGGCTTTTTTATTCAATACCTTCATTTGAATTTCTTCAAACTCTTTAGGCTTTGTTGATTTCCATCTCAAAATCCTTGGAAATAAATTACCATAACGCTTTGCACATTTATCACCGATGACGGAAACAGCTTTATATGCCCACACCTGTATAATCAATGACACAATTTATTTTTAGCAAAAAAAATTGGTAAATTATAAATAGAAAGATGATACTCAATAAGCGAATAATAAATTAGTTCAGTTTTGTTACCATAAAAGCATGGGAAAAACCATGCACACTATACGTTGCTCCCTTGTAGTTAGAATCCGCAGTTGACTTCTTTTTATGCTTCTCCACACGCTCTGCAACGCCTTTTCTCAAACTATCAATGGTCATCTTGAAAGAAATGCGTCCCCAGGGAAATTCATTAGACTTGGTAAAATTTTCCACAAGGAGTACATTAGTTTCATTTATATAATTTCTATTCTCCTTTCCAAGTAACACAGACTCAATAAAATACAACATGGCCAGCTTGACCATTTTCATGTCATCATTTGACTTAGCCCGCAAGAACTTTGTACGAAGTTCTTTTGTTGTGATTATACAATTTCCATCTAGGAACTCATCAACTATTCTGAAATCATCATCATTATTTTCAGTATCGGGCTCATACGATGGGCTGCAATCTAAGCATGTCACCAAGGCAAACTCCTCTAATGAAAATCGAATATTTTTTTCGTCCGATCCTAAACCACATTGCATTTTCATCTGATTTCATTTCTCTCAATAATATGTTGTAGAGTAACTGAGCTAAAATCTTTAGCTTTTTCACATCCAAAAAATGACCGAAACAAGAATGCCTGAAAATATTTTTCTGCGCCTCAGAGAGTTTATCTTTAATGTCCTTCATTGCCTCTAGTGATGATCAGTTTGAAATCTTTGCTTTAAAGTATTCAGATTACTTGATCTTCGGTTCCATTTGCATAAATACAAAAAATTATCAACATAAAATAATTCAAAAGTTGCATAATAATATATTTTAAAGCAATCATAAAAATTACACTACATACCAGTCGAGTAAATCATTCATTGCACGACTACAATCGAGTTAAACATGCATTGATCTACAGTTTACTATATAAACCATAGATTTTTTGTAACATTGGAAATAAAGTGTTCATACCCGACGCGTGTCCGGTGAAGAATTCTTTACAAACTACAGTCGAGTAAAGAACTAATTATGCGAATATAGTGGAGTAAAGTGTTCATACCCGACTACTGTCAAGTAAATTATTCTTTACACGACTCTAGGGTAAAAGTAAGGTAAATAAATACTTTACATAACTGCATTGGAGAATTCTTTGCACGACCCTAGGGTAAAAGTCAGGTCAAAAAATTCTTTACACAACTACATTGGAGGTTAGATTATAATAGCAACTTAAAAAAGGAAATTGAGTTACAAATCGCAACCATAGACTACACATAATATAATACAATTAATTAAATGAAATCAATAAAAAAATATGAACATATGCTAAAAAAGAATTAAACTCATTTATTTATCTCTCATAAACTCAAATTGAATAATAATAGTTGTAGCAACAGCAAAATATTTATGATAATTATGATTCTAATTGCAATCAAACTCAGTGTAACAATACAACAACACGACATCTTTATATTATACTATCTATTGGACTGAGTAGCTAGAGACATTAAGGTTTATCTTGTTTTCTGTTGCATTGGTACCGTGTACACAAGAATAATTGTGCGACCACTTTATTAAGCATTTTATAGGGTATTTGGTCTTTCTAACATCATAAGTCAGTCTTTTGAATGAGTTTTACCAATTTTTTTGATAAAATCTCTCTTCACAGACGAAGTAAGTTGAGAAGAAGGCATGTTATTCACCTTGTAGGAAATCTGTGAAGTCAATTAGCCCCATATATGGCCACCGTGCATATTGGTTATGAACTATAATTGAGTGTCATATTGCTAAGTTAAGGCTTGGTGTGTAGATTTATAAGTATTCGGACTCCCGCACCTTACAAGCCATTTTTTTGGATGAATTCTACCCGATGTGTGTGCAAAACAAATTGGATGACAATTAATCAGAAAATGAATATGTTTAATCAATTACTAGTCTAATCGAGTGAAGCCTTATTATCTGACTTTTGCAAGAAATGAAAATTAATGCAAGGTCAAAGACATGCACAAGCCTAATCAAGTAAAGTCTTGATAGCTGACTTTTGCGAGAAATGAAAATGAAGCTTTTGGCATAAAACTTTATACACATTTCAATACCAGCTGCAAGTGGTTTTTTCTAGGAAAATCAATAACTTGAGCTTTGAAACTTTCAAATTTTATTTTACATTAAAACAAAAAATTTGACTTTCTAAAAGTACCTGGAGGAGGAGACACTGAAGGAGAGTGGGGGAATTGCAGCTACTGGTTTGCAGAGAGGCGACATCGTATTACTTGTTTTGCCACGTTTCGGCAAGAGTGTGTAGAAGATTTGTTGTAAAATGGCAGGGATTTGTAAAATGGAGGAAGAGAAATCTAGAAGAACAGGCTGAAGGAGAAGCTGCTCATGAGAAAAAATTAGGGATTTTGTTACACGATTGGTTGTGGTAGTTTGGTTGATTTAAGTTTTTCATTAGGGTAATTTTGTAACTGCATATTATAAAAGGCATATACAAGGGATTTTTTAGTATGGGGGTGGTTTTAGATAAACACCCTTTTTTGGGGTATACCACGGACAAATCCATGAACTTTCTCACTCTCTAGACACCATTCTCCCTCGCTCTCGACTCTGTACTCCCTCATTCTCGTTGGATCTGTTTTGCCACACTCTCTCGGCTCCGATCACCCTCATTCTCGGTGGCTCCATTTCTCTCACTATTTCAGTTCCGATCTGCCTCAATCTCTTGATCTCAATTTATCACTCTCTCTACCCCCAACACAACCGAATTAACGGAGCTTGTTAAGGTTAGTGTTCAATTTATTGCTTTAATTTGTAATTAATTGAAAATTAATTATTTTGCCCCATTTCAGCCACTTGGATTTTGAATGGTTATTGTTGAGGGTATAGTGATTTTGGGTTGTATTGATATTAACTTTGGATTTTGAACGAATTGATTTATTTTTCCTATTTCGGTCATCTAGGAAAATCAAAACACATTGAACGTATTATAAATGCGTCAAGATTTGTAAAGAAAAAGAATTTAAATAAATTATCGTTGTTACTTTCAGATCTGGTCGTATATACGTAGTTACACACAAAAAAATCCAAAGGCTCCCTCTTTGCATAAAGTTGTTGAGCCTACAAATATTATACAAAAGACAGGATTATCTTATCCTCACACTGCTCATTGCCTTGCTTCTAGTGATATACTGGTGTCATGCCTTGGAGATAAGGATGGAAATTCTGAGGGAAATGGATTTCTTCTCCTTGACTTAGAATTCAATGTGAAAGGAAGGTAAAACAAAAGATTTGTGTAAACTTGAGCTACTATCTTCCTTTTTTTCATGCCATTCACTATTCTAAATAATGTAAACTTGAGCTTAAAAAACAGATTCATGTAAGTGATGTTGCAAATTATGTCATTAGTTCAGCAAATGAAAAATATTCAGATGTGATTGACAAACATTATTAGATAGATATTAAGTTTGCAGGAGATAGTCGACAAAAACCTTGAGAGCAACATTGTTGTGGCCATTTTTTTCTTTTGGAATTGATTAGTAGTTTGTGTGTCCTATATTGTTTCCCTATCCAGTTGCTTAATGCTCACTAACTATTACGGGTTTTTTTTCTCCTTGTCAGTTGCTTAAATTGGTTGGATATTTCTATCACAATGTCCTCTAGCATGAGTGAAGTTCCAAATCCACATATAAAAACTTGTGAAAAGTGCTGCAATGATTAGATCTTACGAACTTCGCGCAAAAGAGAGAATCCGAATCATAAGTTTTGGAAGTGCAAAGGATGTAGGGCATTTGAATGGGACGATGATCGGAAGAACAATGAATATACTGTGTGTCGAGGGGTGGAAGATCAAAATATAAGCAAGATTAAAATTGATCTCTTACTAGGAGAAGTGCGCAAGCTGGGGCATCAAATGGAATGCTTGTCTCTTAAATTTGAATTGCTTGAAAGAGAACTTCAACGAAGTTCGCAACCAAGTATTATTGTAAAATATGTCCCACAAATAATTATATGTATTTTAATATGTATTGTATTTAAATTGTATATTCAACTAATGTATTAACTTCTTATTTGCAATGAAAATTACATTTATTGTTGAAATATTATTTTCTGTTATTTGCAACTTTGCATTAAATCGTGTATAGCTTTCGGTTCACAAGGAAAAATTTGAACTAATTTCAATGGACAGGGAACCTCATGTCGTAGTGATACCATTCCCAGCATGAGGTATTGCTTCTATTAAAGATTTTGCTTAAAACTTCACTGCTCTTAATCTTCCCCTTAACATCTTAATGTAATTTTACTCACCCCTCCTTCCGTAAATATTACATAACAATCTACTAGTGTTTCCGAGAAACAATAAAAGCATACTATAACATGCAAAAATTAATTTAATGCAGAAACAATGCTGGAATCATGTTCTGTCCATACCAAATTTCTAAAGATGGAATAGAGATGCAATTTGCAACGAATCATATTGATGAATACTTTAATTTGAAGTTGTAATGCGATTTATTAATTAACTATTCATTTGCCAGCACAAGGTATTGCTAAACATTTCCCCCTTCCCAACCAAACCATTTTCAGCTGCAAAACCATGTTGCAAATGCACTACATAATCACTCACAAATCTCTAAGCCATATGAACAGACCAAGAAATTGGGTTTTCTCAGATTTCATTCAACTTAACAATACTCTTGCAATGGCTGCAAACAACCCACTTTTGTAATATCAACAACAACAACTTCAATGAACCATAAATAAATCAAACAAAATAAACCTTTCTTCAAGAGAAATCCCAAGTTCAAATATTCATTAAAACACAAGTATAATAGCAAACATTTGATTCTCCAAAAACAAAAGTATAATATTATTTTCCAAAATCACGTTGAAACTCCGAATTAACTCCATATTCATTAGCTTGTTGAAAGAGTAATAGTTGAAAATGTCCATGCTGCAAGAGTTGTGGGTGCTGCTATAAAAATTCAAACATTATGCTATAATAAAAAATACAATAGATAAAATAAATGAAAAAAGTATATATATATATATATACACACACACTATATACAACTTACATTATAATAGTTCGCAGTTCCATATGGGTATATATTCGTATGAATATCACTTCCTCCAACATTTTGAAGTGTCTACATAAGATCCACAATATAACTCAAAATATGTATGGATTAAGTTTTGAAAATTAAGAAAAATGATAAGAATATGGCCTCTCTTACCGTTGCAATATTGCTTTCTTGGGGAATTATAATAGACACTTGAGAAGATAATATATTGTCTGCATGTCCATCCTGCAAAGTCATTTAAAAAATCATTTAAGCAACATTTATGTAATAAATTTATTTTAATTAATTAATGGTAAAACTAACGTTTGCATTCAAAAGTGTTGAATTCTTTTTAGGTTTAATAGACCTTGTTGACTTTTTCCTTTGACAAGGTGGACGACCTTTCCGACGCCTCACTTCTGAATCACCTACTCCCTTAATTGCATTTATTGAAATTCCCATGCTGTTACTACAACTTCCTTGACCTGAAAATCCCGCATTGTTACCTATGCATTGAATTGGCTCTGGTAGATCTCTCTGTACATCCTCAATCCAATTGAAAACAAGATTAGAACTCTCAACATTTCTTATAGCCACGTTTGCAACTTTCGCAAACCTAACACACATTTTCCCATACCGCTTTTGCTCATCTGTGCAACCGTGCAACTCATGACTTGTTTTGGCCCTACTATGGTATCTCCACACATCTTTTCTCCATCTTCATAGAATGTAATTTTCTGGAAGTACTTTTGAGTCATTGCATATCATGATGTGAATGGCATGTCTGCACAGAATTCCTCTAAATAATATTGAACAACTGCAACTGATCTCACCCTTATCTTTTTCAAAATATACTTCAAAAAAATTCTTTTCTTAAACTCTTCAATTTTAACATCTTCTCTGACTATATGTTCACAACCCATTGAATTGACGTATTCGCAATATATCTTCACTGTCAACTCTTTCTAAAACTCCTAAAACTTTGAAATGGTGTACACATCTCGAACTTGCTTCTACATCTGGTAAGATGTTACGCATGGCATTTGTTATGAAAGACACTTGGCATCTTCTTCGACTTCTTTTTGAACTTTACTCTTTAATGCATTACTGTACTACTCTACAAACTGCTTCAATGCGGTTTTTGAGTTAGCATAACCATCAAAAAACACATTCATGCTCTCACTTCGTTTAGTAGTTGACATTCTAGCCCAAAAACTATCCTTCAGGTAACATGGTACCCAATGATGTCTCTCATTATACAAGCCCTGTAGCCAATTATTACCACCCAAACCATATTCTATAATCATGTGGTGCCAGATTTCCTCGAACTTTGCAGGGCTCTGTGAATCATAAACTGCACAATGCAACATATCACTAATATCACGATATTGTTTATAGCCCCATAGCTTATCCAGAATATTCTTAAGTATATGCCACAAACACAACCGATGTCGAGTATTAGGAAAGACAGCAGCAATTGCAATTTTCATGGCCTTGTCTTGGTCTGTAATAATTCTAATGGGAGCAGAATTGGACATGCATGCTAGCCACGTTTGAAATAACCAAGTGAACGTCTCAACATCCTCATGTGAAATCAATCCACACCCAAACAAAATAGAATGACCATGATAATTTACTCCCACAAATGGAGCAAATGGCATGTCATACTTATTTGTAAGGTATGTTGTATCAAAAGTAACAACATCTCCAAACTCTGTGTATGCTTCCTTATTCCTTGGCTCAGCCCAAAATACATTTTTCAATTGACCCCTTATCATCCACTTGCATATAAAAAAAAACCTATTGTCTTCTGACTGCACTCTTATAAAATAATTTTGAAGAGCAGCAGCATCTCCATCCCCAAGCCGTAGTCGTCTTTCTTTCTGTATATGATTTCTACAATCTCTTTCTGTCAATGTCACATTATCATGGCCACCAGCCTCAATAACAAGTGATTGATAATTTTGGGACAATCTAATCCCTGCTCTATCATTTACATCAAGCTTCTTTTTTGCATATGAGCTAAGGTTGCGATTGCATCGGAAAAATTTAGACTTGGTTGGAGTAAACAATTTATGGTTGTGTTCAATATTTAAAACTCGAATCCTCCACTTTCCATCTTCCTCTAATCCTCCTCCCAATTTAGCATTGCAACCTATTTTTGCATTAAGTTGGGGCCTTAGTGGATTACTCGATTTACTTCTTGTTGCACCACTCCGCCCGTAAACGTAACTCACATATCGTATCATCCCATCAATGCCCTTACTACTACTTCTCCGCATAACTGGAAACCCTTTTCTTTTACCATATTCTTTATAATAGCTATACATTTCAATCTCACTATCAAATGACATCCCAATCATTGGCTCATCATCCTGTAAGTTGTCCTCCTCAATTTCCTCAAACTCTTCAACTTCAATGCTTTTTTTCCATATTCTTTATTTGTACAAAAGGAATATATTTCATATTAATCAACTGAATATATTTCACATTACTCATGATAAGAACAAAATTCGAATAAAATTCAAATAATCATAATCATAATCAACACAATCAACATTAATCGGAAATTGCAATAAATGCTCTGTAAAACTTAAATAGAACAAATCAAGAACTAAACAGAATGTAATTACTCAAAGGCTCACAAAATTCGGCAAATATGACAAAAATTAAGGTTCCACATTAGGCTAGGTGAAGTACCCAAAATGGGGTAAAATAATTAATCTTCAATTAATTATAAATTAAAGCAATATATTGAACAACACAATCAACAATAATCGGCAATTGCAATAAATGCTCTGTAAAATTTAAATAGAACAAATCAAGAACTAAACAGAACCTAATTGCTCAAAGGCTCACAAAATTCGGCAAAAATGACAAAAATTAAGGTTCCACGTTAGGTTAGGTGAAGTACCCGAAATGAGGCAAAATACTACTACTGAGATCGAGAAATTGAGGGAGATCGTTGCTGAGAGAGTGAGGGAGAATGAAGCCACCAAGAATGAGAAAAAACCGAGCTGAGAGAGTGAGGACAACCGAGAATGAAGCTGCTGGGTTTTTGTTGCAATGAAAGGAGCCTTTTAGAATGAAAACCGAGATGTTGCACGGTTGCAGTGAAAGGAGCCTTTGAGAATGAAAACCGAGCTGTTGCATAGTTATAGTGAAAACCGAGCTGTTGTAGTGAAGGGAGAATGAAACGTAGCATGCGTGTGTCTTGTTTGGTGCACGTACGAGGAGCCTTTTAAAGGTTGCACAAACCGCATCGTTTTGTGCAAACCTTTGTGCACGAATGTGTGAGGATATCACTACTGATTTTTTAATCACCAGCATACTACGCTGTAACTTGTATGTCTAATTGAAACTTTTAATTAGTGCAGACGTTATTACTTATTATAGCAAAAAAAAAGCAGTAAGTTAGCTCATTTTTATACAAATTAAATCACATCACGTAAAATTCTCCTTCAATAAATAATATATGTAAAAAGTTGGGAAACAAATTTTACATCACTTCTTGATATGAAAATTATTGATTTTACGTTATAAGAGTGTGGCCTCAGGATAAAATGGTGTGGTCCTGGTCAAACTTGAATTTATTCTGTCCCTATATGTTTCATATGTATAAATCAGACTCCCAATAAATATACTCAGATTGTATAATAAATACGCCACAAGCGTACAGGACTTTAAAAAAATTAAAGAAAAAAGGTTAGAATTCAAAGACTGTAATAAAACTCAACATAAGAGCCTTCATTATTATTGGTGGCTCATAAAATTACGTATGTCATTTTCGAGTTCTCATTCGCAACTAGCCAATTTAAATGGCAATAGAAAAATTATAATGCTTTGGAGTGCAGCTATTGCGGACCGCATTAACTTTTGTGGGGCAACTGATAGAGTTAGTCCACTCGGTGTTGAATCTTACAAATTCTCAGCACGTTTTCAAGCGTTGTTAAGACTGATAAGCTCCCCGTGATTTGCACGTTTTCAAGCGTTGTGTAGACTTTTTGTGATTGAGTACTTGACGTTAAATCCATTTGCAGAGGTACGTAAATTCAACTAATAAGTAATCTAATTTCTGGAGTATTTGTCCTGTAAGTTGATTCCTTTACCCCCAAAAAATGAGTTTCGTTAGATCATTTAACTTTCAAAGATCTTTTGAAATCTCATCCAAGGTAATTTTTAATAACCTTCTCTAAGATTTGGTGTATTAATATTTAAATAAAAAATATGACTATAATTTCAAAAACCTTTCTTACCGTTTATATTTTATTTGGTATCTTATCAATATATAAGAGTAATTTTATAAAAAAATATTTTAAATTAAAAAAATCAAAAGTAATGAATACTGCAACACTTCATTAGCCATTGGTTGTAAGAATGACTTGGACATATCTTCGCTTTCATCTACCAAATCCAAGTCAATTAACAATCTCCGCCACCTCAACACTGACCTCGCGACCTCTTAAGATTTGCCGAAATGACGACCCGCTTCAAGAAGAACAGGAAGAAGAGAGGCCACGTCAGTGCCGGTCATGGCCGTATCGGGAAACACAAAAAACATCCCAGAGGTTGCGGTAACGCCGAAGGCATGCACCACCACAGAATCCTTTTCGACAAGTACCATCCGGGTTATTTTGGTAAAGTCGGTATGAGGTACTTCCACAAACTCCGCAACAAATTCCACTGCCCCATCGTCAACATCGACAAGCTCTGGTCCATGGTCCACAAGATGTGAAAGCAAAGGCCAGCAAGGACAATGTTCCGATGATTGATGTCACTCAGTTCGGCTACTTTAAGGTTTTAAGCAAAAGTGTTTTGCCGGAGAACCAGCCCGTCGTTGTCAAGGCTAAGCTTGTTTCTAAGACGGCTGAGAAGAAGATCAAAGCGGCTGGTGGCGCTGTTGTGCTCACAGCTTAGGGTTATTGTGGTAACTCGCCCTTGCCTAGGGATTTTGTTTTATTCTGGTATCTGTTGAGATTTATTTAAATCACAATGTTTTTATCTTCTTTATGATTACAATTTAAGATTTAGGTGGGTTTGATCGCAAAAAAAAGATTAAAAATCGAGAGTTGTGTGATGGAAATACTATTTTTATTTTTGAATTGTTTGAAGCAAATATGATTTTGTTAATTAAAGTTTAGAAATTGTTAAATTTTTTCAGCAATATTATTTTTTGGTAATGAATATGCAGTTAGTTATTTTTGTCATTTCATGAGCGTGCTGAGAGCAATACATATTTCATACTATTAACGAACAAAAACCTACTGGTCGCCAAAGCTGCAAGCGTGTCTTTTTGGCCTTAGGGTAGTTTGGTCATTTCGTTGATCAACTAATAGTTATTGGATGTAAATACAAACGGCAGGGGATGTTTTTTAAATTTAGGTCATATTTTTTATCTAAATGTCAATACACTAAATCTTAAAGGAGGATCCTAAAAATTACCCATCTCACCCAAGTAAATGATTTAATAAACCCTGAACCTGTTTAGATTTACATCAGTTCTGCAGTGGGCAGAGAGCTTCACCCCCCCCCCCCCCCCCCCCAAAAAAAAAGCAGTTCAACAAAAATCAAATTTCTAACACCAACAATTGAACTTGCCGAGCAACTAACACCCGGCGCGGTACGGTCAATATTTTTCCTTTCTTTGAATGGCACGTCCAGTACACAAGTTTGTTTATGATCCAAAAAGCCTCAACCAATTTGTCCATTAATCTTGATCACAACTATATATGTTTTCATAAACCGAGTGTTGGCTAAACTATAGACCGTTTTCACTTCAACTATGAACTACATAACACACCGTTCGTCCGTGCCCAAAGTCTAAATGGTTAAAGGCTAAAGATTATGGTTTTAATTTCAGGAAAAATCATTGGAGTTATTAGGTGGAATCCACGAGTAGCTTTTTCCACGCGAGCCAAAATTATATAGAATCCAGACTAGCAATTGAGAGGTGTATGAGTCGATGCCTGGTCATGTAGGGAAGAGTTTTCCCCGCTGCTTAAGGCAAAAGTCTTGAAAGACATCTTCAATTTCAAAATTGCCCAAACAAAACATTCACTGGTTGCATGCAATTCTGACTCCGTCAAAATAATCTTTGTATTGATAGGCACTCCCCTTCCAACTACAATTAAAGTCCATGGCAAGTCGTCCCACAAAATAGGATAAACATTTTTTTTATCAAAATGAATGGGAAGACTTGACTAATTAACGTATCTTTGGATCCAATCATTGAAGGATGACAAAAAGTTTGGCCCGAATGATTGGGTTCGGGCTATGCATAAGAAGGCTTGGCCCTTACTCTAAAAGTGAAATGTCTCGGCCCGTATAATGTACTTTTAGGTCTGCGCTTTGAATAATAGAGTTGGCCCATGCCGCATTACATGTTATTACTTTCAAAATTGAAAACCATTATAGAGTTGACCTGATACACCCCTTTGAAAATCTTAAGAAACCCGTAAACTTCAAGATTACTGTTTTAACCTTGTGAAATGAAATAATTAAAATAAAAAAAAATCAAAGAGATAGATATTTAATTAAACACTTAAACTCAATACTCGTAACTTTCTCTCCCTACCCTAGTCCTTCACTTTTATGGGGTGACTATCTTCAAGAAATTAATTTAAAATTATTTTATTAATTTTTCTCCTAAAAGAAGTAAAAAATGATAATTAGATTCAAATTAAGCTGAGGAGTTAAAACTTTTTAAGAATAGATAAGATAATGAAGATATAAAACTTCAAATTTACTAACTAGATATCTTAAAAGGTTCAACTACAATTGTAAATAACGGAAAATAATTAAAAAGGAATCATAATGGAGTGATGATTAAATTTTTAATAGAATCATAATAGAGAGATTTTTTTTAATGAATAAGAGTTAGAGATTACAGAAGAGTTTTGAGAGAGAAACAGTTCAAACAAAAACATATAATGCGATAAATTATTATGTGGAGTTTGTCTAAAAGGTTATTTGTAGAATATTAGGGGCTGTATTTAGAAAAGGGGTTTAACGGGAAGAATTTACTAACTAGATATCTTAAAAGGTTCAACTACAATTGTAAAGAAAGGAAAACAATTAAAAAGGACTCATAATGGAGTGATAATTGAATTTGTTATAGAATCATAATAGAGAGATTTTTTTTGAATGACTAATGGTTAGAGATTACAATGAGTTTAGAGGGAGAAACAATTCAGAAAAAAATATAAAATGCAATAATTTATGGTGCGTTGGGTATTCTTTTTTATATTGTTTTTAATTTTGTTTTATTGAACAAGAATGATTAGTTTTTGTTAAAAATAAAAAAAATGTTTTCTAGCTTGTTTTTAAACTAATGTCTGAAATGAAAACTATAAAAATGTGGTATATATTTTTAAAAAAATTATACTTCGATAATTACATTATAAAAATATATGTATCTAATTTTGATGCGTTTTCAAAATAAAAATTTAGTTAAAATTTGAGAAAAATATTATCCATTGATTCTTTAAATTTCCTATGTTTTTAAATAAATTAATTTTGTATTAAAATGATTTGTGAGAATTTTAAAGTTTTATTTATATTAAGATAGTTTGTTATTGTTTTATTAATGTCTGCATAGCATTTTTACAGTACAAATTTATTACATTAAAATAAACTACTTATCTAACAAACACGTAGGACCTGTTAGATTTTTGAGGTAATTAATGCATTATAAATGTGGGACCCATAATAACATAAAACAAAAAGATAAAGAACACCAATTTGACATTCTCTACATTTACGAAGAAAAAGTGGAAATCAATAACTTTTTTATTTTTGTGTTTTTTATTTATGGTTCAAAAGCACATCCCCCAAATAAGTTTCACTTTTATGCTTTCAAAAAATAAAAAAACGGTTAGCCAAAAACGATAGGGTTATTTTTCATCAGCCCCCACATGTTTCGACAAAAATTTAACGTGTACTTTAATGTTTCAACAACCATCACCACACCCCAAATCAACATATCTAACCATTATCTTTCACGGTAATATGACAAAATTGAGATTTGACATTTTTTTATTTTTTTATTTTTTCAATCTTTATATTTTTCTCTTCAGTAGATTTGACACACTCTCTACTACCATTTTCCTCTTTTTATTGTACTTTCTAGTCACCAAGGTTAAGGGAGTTTGGCAAATACTTTCTGGTTTTCTTTCAAAATTTTCATTTGGTGTTGCCCAAGCATGAAAGCTCCTTTCAAGCTCTTGTTTCTTAGGATCCTTTTGCACTAGAAAAGGATGAACCTGATTTGACATCTAAACTCTCCCACGCCATTTCCCTGCTACTACTTTTCTCTGTTTGGCAGGACGTCTCCTGTTATCATATTTTGTTGGGCCAGCTAGCAGGAGAATTACACCCAAAAGCATTGTATATAATAGAATTGTATGACATCTGCTTACTGTAAAGAGGAGAGCGGCTGAGGTTGGTGCTGTATAAAAGATTGATTCCTAACTTTACAGCCCAGTCCCTAATACCAGGTATTGCATCTTCACTATCCAGAGACAAGTGGATTCTCTTCTCGTCTTCTTTGGTAGCAACCCTGAATGAGATTTCATCACAGAGAGAATCAATTCCCAATTCTTCAGTCACTAACTTCGCTTCAGCCACCATCTTGGGATAATCTACAATTTTTTAGAAAGAATTATGAATTATTAGGGGGTTGCAACTGCTCTCAATAGAACTATATTTTTACAAGAGTGCAACACAGAAAACACGCACAAACTTGTTAGAAAGAAGAAACTCTCTTCACTATTGGAGAGAGTAATATAAAGACTGAAAAAATAAAAAAATAAATATAAAATGTCAAATCTTAATTTTGCCCTACTACCGTGAAAGATAACCGTTGGATATGCTGATTTGGGAGCGTGGTGATGGGTGTTAAAACATTAGGGTGCATGCCAATTTTTGTCGAAAAATGTGGGGGCTGACAGAAAATAACCCAAAACGATACCAAACACACCGTATTATGTGGAGTTTGTCTAAAAGGTTATTTGTGGCATTTTATGGGCTATATTTAGAAAGGGGGTTTAGGAGGAAAAATTAAAGGGTGGCAAGAGCACAACTCAACCTTACACAACCCGCGATCTCAAAGCCTCTCAAGCTTTCAGAGCATGGGTTTCCAATTGTTGGAATTTAGTTTTCTGGCTAATTTTCCTATATGATTCCACAATTGCTTCTCTACTTTAGCCAATGATTCTTGAGAATCTTCTTTCTTCGCTTCAAAGATAAAGAGATTCATTGAGTGAGAAGTAACCCAACACAATGGTATAAAAATTTCCATTCTTGCCTTGCTTCTTTTTGCTGCCAAGACTTGAGAAAGCTGTGATATTCCACATCTTCTGTGATGCTTTACAATTAAGAAGGGCATTAGTAGTGCTTCTCTCCTTGTTTGCCACACCATTGACACCAAGGTTACTGCAGGACTTTTTTCTACCATAAGTTCTCTGCCGTATCTACATTCACCTTAAACCATCTTATTGAAGGAAGTTCCAAATCTGGTTTGCTCAGAAGCTCTAACTTGAAGACAAAGAGATTCTTGAGAATCTTCTTTCTCAAGATTAAAAAACTAGGTGCTCGGCCTGAGAGCAGTAATTAGAGACTCTGGGGAACATTTTGTAGCAGCAGCTACTCAAAAGCAATCTGGCTTTTATGGAGATGTACCTGCTGCAGAAGCAGAAGCAATTAAACTAGGACTTGAAACTGCAGAAACTGCTTATTTTATGCCTTTGATAACTGAATTTGCTTGTCAAGAAGTCGTGGACTTGATTGCAGGGAGAAAATGCAGCAAAATTGAAATTGTTTGGACCTTCTCAAGCGTTCAAGAAAGACCAAGAAGGCTAAACCACACTACATTGCAACACATTTCAAGGTTATGTAACGGCACTGCCCATTCACTTGCCAAAATGGCTCTAAACATTGTAAAACTTGTAATGTGGCTAGATAATTGTCCATCTCATCTTTTGCATTTATTTTCAAGGTTGAATCAATGAAAGCTAAACTTTCTTATAGAAAAATAAAATAAAATAAATGTTTTCCTCCTAATTTAAATGGATAGAGAGATAGATATTTCTTTCTCCATTAATATGAGTGGAGTAAATATTTCTCTATATCAAGCGAGGATAGAAATTTAAGTTATGTTATAATAAACTTATTAAGTGTGTGATATTTCCACCAGAAACTTTTTGTAAATGCATTCCACTTCCAGAAAAATAATTACAAAAAATCACATAACTCTTAAAAATTTAAAACAACGAAAAATTTTAGAGACCTAATTTCTTAAATTTATCTTAATTTTTTTGTGATTTATATTATATATATATATATATTTGACTATTAAGACTACATTATCCTAAGTTTAAATTGATTATTTTACCCTTAGAAAGTAAAAATATTAAAAATTTCCCACTTCAATATTTTTTTAATTTTTATATAAAATTCATTGTTTTTATAAATGATGTGTCAATACTACTTTATTAATATGCATGATTATGTTCTTTAATCAAACTAACAAAATGTCTTTATGGTATAGTACTATTAAAAATTATTTGGTTTCATTAAAAAAAGTTAGATTTGTCAAAAAATTAAATCCCAGACAAATTAGATACAAGAAAACAAATTTCTTAGGGTAATTTGGTCATTTTATGTGATGAGAATAAAATAGTCAAATAAAACAATTAAAGCAATCTCAATGGTAAAAAATGGTCAAAGAAACCTATGTAAGAAAAAGTTATAAGAATGATTTAATTGACTAATTGTCCAATTTTTTGATTTATTTATATTTATTAAAAGTAATGTGAACTTATTGTAAATATATTTTTTTATAAGTGGGATGAAAATGTCATACTCTTGTAAATATCAGTGTAATTTCAGTTGTTATATACCAGTGTATAAGAAGAAAAAACTTATAAATCATCATTCATATTTTTCCTTCTTAAAAATTATTCTTTTCCAAAATAAGTCTAAAATCTTAATATTTTTCAAGTTACAACTAATATTTTATTTTCATCATTTTGTTTTAATAAATTCTCATTTCTATTTCTTATTTCTATTTTTGTTTGTTGCATAACGTTTTCACGTCCAATGTTTAAATTAAGATTTTTGTTAAGGGTCACGATATAAAAACAGAAAACTTAATAGTGTTATATCTATTTCGTTTGTTTCATTGCATTGTTAGATGGAAAAAAAAAATATGTGACATAGACAATAATGATTGTGCTACAGATTTAGAAATTTAAATCATAAATTTCTTCTTGAAAAAAAAACTCCAAAAATTATTATTTAAAAACCACTCAATTAAATCCCCGTAAGCTTAAAAAAATTTATTTAGTGAAATTTAAAGTAATTTTCTTAATAAATTTATCGTTGTTTAATTTTAATTAATTTCCTTTTACACTAATATTTGATAAATTATTATTATTATATATCTAAATATGATAATTAATCTAGTATGGATTATCTTGGATGACTCATTGATTTTATGGATTGATATTAGAAATGCTGGCAGGAAGTTGTGCTTCCAAAAATAGCTTCAAATAAGCAAATATTACTCAATTGAGTGTAGCTAGCTTATGCCCACTAGCACAGTAACTGTATGATGAATTAGCTGTTAGCTGTTAGTATCAAAATCAATGTACAATATTCCATTTCCTTTACAGGCTGCTTATTGCTTTTTTCTATATTAAGAAGGATCACTGAGTTGCTGGTTCCGTTTCCTTTTGCTCTCTGTACCATAATTATAAAAAATCTTGCGTTTCACGACCCCAATGCTTTAAAAACCAAAGAAAGACAAGCCAGGTGATAGCACAAACATGAAGTGTTACAAAAACTTTACTTTTATCATTCTTGCTTCTCTCATTCTGTCTTCCCATCTCTATAATCTTGTCAATGCTGATGATTCTGAAGTGGGTATGGTCTCTTTCTTTTGGATCTCTTGGATTCTATTTTTTTTTTTGTTTCCTTTTTAAACTCCTGGGCAATCCATTGTTAATGTGCTTGCATGTAATTGAAATCTACAGCATATATTTTTTGTGTTTTGATATTGTTCAAGCCTTCCTTTGTTCTTGTCTTAACAGTTGCATAAGCTATTCATGACTGTGCATGCTTTTATTTTATGTTTTATTTTGAATAAAGAAGTAATTAGCTTCTTTGCTTTGCAACGGCTAATTTGTTCAAATTCATTATTTACCTTGAGAAAGTAAATCTTGATTTTGTAGTTTTGTATTATTCACTTTGTTTATGCTTTCTCTAAACTCTGTTTATTTCCTAGGACTAAAGCAAAGAAGAAATTCTCTTTCTTTTGCCTCCTTTTGTCTCTTAATTATTTGTTCTAATTTGATTCTTGAAAAATCCTGAATGCACCACCCCTGCAAGTATCAAGAAAGTGGAATGAATTTAAATCACATGTAGGCTATAGCATTGGTTTAATTAAGGTCATGCTGTTATCTGTTTTCGAACTTCTTCATGTCTTTTGTTATAATGAGTAGTTGTGACGATATTTCCATTGAATATTACAGATGATGAAACCGCATTTTCCTATAAAGAGGAAGCCGGCAAAGGGCCAAGAGAATGGGGCAAGATCAACCCACATTGGCGAGTTTGTGGGATTGGAAAACTTCAGTCTCCGATTGATCTTTTGAACCAAAGGGTGCAAGTTTTACCTGCCCTCGGAAAATTGAAAAGGGACTATAAACCAGCTCCTGCTGTCGTCAAGAACAGGGGACACGATATTTGTGTAAACAAAAACAACCAATGGCACTATATGCTTTATTATCTTACTAGTTACAACATAATTATATCTTATTAGTTGCTGCATTAACATTCTACTCTATGAAATGTTGTAGCTTGTCCAATGATTGATGTTTAAATTAGATGGTGTTGTGGTTGTTAAAAAAAATCATCTATAAACTACGTCACTTTGTTTTGTAGTAAGCCTTGTTATCTGAAATAAGTGTTTGGTCAGGTGTGGTGGAGAGGAGACGCAGGAAAAATGAACATCAATGGGACAGTTTACAAACTACTTCAGTGTCATTGGCATACACCCTCTGAGCATACTTTCAATGGCTCTAGGTATTCAAGACATCTACTAGTATATCAAAAGATTTACTGCTATTGTTGCTAATATGGACTGTGTCAATCATACACTTTGGTATGTCATTGAAAAACGGTGATATTCTTGGGCTGTTAACATCTAATGTTTGTTGGCTTTTATCTCTGACTATCAGTTATGAAATGGAACTTCATTTAGTTCATCTAAGCTCCGATGGAAAATTAGCAGTTACTGGCATTGTTTACGAATACGGCAGGCCTGATCCTTTCCTTTCAAAGGTAAGTACTGTGATAATTTTATTTCTGTTCAAATGATTCAGTTTGTTTAAAGTTCTAAATCTTAGTTTCGTGCAGCTGCTGAATCACATAAAATCACTAGGAAAGGAAGAAAAAGAAGTGGGGATTGTTAATCCAGGAGACATAAAATTTGGGAGCAGAAAGTATTACAGATACATAGGTTCACTGACAGTTCCTCCTTGTACTGAAGGTGTTATTTGGACCATAGGAAAGAAGGTCTTTCTAGCAACATCATGACGACGACGATGATGATGTTATACATTTTCAATTATTCGATTTACTCATTTTCGTATTTACTAATATACATTATCACTATGCTTGTGCTGTTCAGGTGAGGACAGTTTCAAGGGAGCAAGTGACAGCACTCAAGGAAGAAGTTCATGATGTAAGGCACTCATATAGGCTATAGCACAGTTGGTTAGGTTCTGTTTAAGTTGATCATTCATTTGAATTCTTAATGGTTGTTCTTTTCTTTTATTCTTCAGGGTTATGAGAAAAATGCGAGGCCAACCAATGAACTGAATGGAAGACCAATTTGGTTTTACTCTCCATTTCATGGAGAGAATTGATCGAGGTTTCAATAAGATTAGGTTTATGTTAGTGGCCCCAGAAGTGCAGCTAATAATGTGGGGTTTGAGGGTTAGTGAGATTTAATTAGGGTGAGGGCACTTAAGTGTTACTTATTTACAGTCTTGATGAGCTGGATAGCTGAGGTTGCATTTGTGGGCCCAGAGACACAGTATCAGTTACAACTGTGGCTGTCTAAGAGAGACGAGTCCATTGGAGAGATTTGTTCTTCCTAATGAAATTTTTATCTTTTATGCAATTATTACATCGATTTGAGGTGATCCTAATGAAAATAAGAAAAGAAAGCATCTTTCGCTGAATGACAACTTTTTTTTTAAACAGTTTCTGGTTTTTGGTTCTTTCCCAACGATTCACTTGCCATTGAGATTTCTTGTTGATGAAGCTTGAAGCTTCGATTGCAGCAGATACGATGTAATGGTTGAAATACAAGAACCAAGAGCCATATGATTCATTAAGTTTGTCATCTAATCTAGGAATGGAACGTGATATAGTTGATAGCGATTATCAACACATATCCTCTATGGCCCATCCTTTTAGGCATAAGCAACACTGAAACCACAAAAGACTTTATGCTTTCAAGCACATACCCCTTCTTCATTAGTTCACTCACTTGTTTTTAAAGATCCTTTATCTACTCGGGATTACTTCTATAGGTTTGTCTATTTGGGATTGATGCTCCGGTTATAAAGTCAATTTGATTCTTAATTCCCCTTATTGGTGGTAAACCATTTGATATCTCTTTGAGAAATACATTTTCAAATTCTTGCAAAAGATGAACAATAATACTAGGTAAAGATAATACACTCTGCTGCCCTAAACGCACGCGCTATTAATTCATTAGTATTTAAACAAGTTTCTTTATACAAAAGTATAATTATAAGCTGTTTTAAAATTAAAACTCTTCTAGTATTATTCTTCTTTTTATATAAATTCACTTGTTTTCTCCTTTTTTCTCATAAACTAAAATCTCCTTCCTTATTTCACTTTTTTTTTCTCTCCTTTTAGTTTAGCCCTTCTTGATTTTGAACTCTTACTCTCCTTTTTACTGTCTCTCTCTTTTTTTAACGTCATTTGATCATCATATACTTCTTGGAGATAAAGGTAGAAGAGTAATGAATTTTTCATTAAATACAAAATAGTATCTATTTGTATAACTATAATGAATTATATGCCTATCAAATTGCCATGGTTGCCCTAAAAGAATATGTCATGCATGCGTTAGCACCGCATCACACATAAATTAAACTTTATACTTTCTTAATTGAGAATGGAAAAAATAATTGTTTATTTATTTTAATTCATCCACAATCATTCGGTCATTGTAGTTTATATGGCTTAGGATGTTTAAACTTTTCAAATTCAAATTTTCAACTAAAATAGTGCTAGCCATATCGTTACAGCTCCTGCCATCAATAATCACGTTACATATCCTATTATTAACATAACATCTCGTGTGAAAGATATTTTCACGTTATACCTTCTCATCCTCTTATAAGCTCATACTATCTTTCATTTTTCCATTTTAGTTTACTCTCTCAACTCTTTATTGAACCTAAAAGAACTCAATCAAAATTTCTTACTGCTCAAACTTCGATCCCAGCAAATAAGATGTAATGGTTGAAAATACAAACCCGTTTCACTGATATTTGAGAAATATTTTACATATATTCCCACAAAATCAACTTAAGAGCTGCACTAAGCAATTAAATTCGGGGGGTAGTAATTCAAATACAAGTGGACTTAAAATGTACCTCCCCTGCATATGACTTAGGAGTAAATATATTTCTCAAATATTAGTGGCAGTAGGTTCTCGACTCTAGTAAGTATATATTTCCAAACTATATTTATTATACATCTTGCTTATATCCTATATTTAATAAAGAAAAAATTATAAATTTTTATACAATCTTATTTTGTATAAATTGAAGTTACATAATCTAATCAGTCAATTTATACTTCATCAGTTTGAATAAAATTAATTTACATAAAAGTTTGAGTAAATGGATATATTGAGTAAATGGATATAAAATTAATTTACACGCGCTTCTTCCAAACTATAAATACAGGCTCTAATTTTGTAGATGGTAACCATTCAAGGTTTTAATATCTATAAATGTCAATAATTGATAAAAAAAAAAAAGCTTTTGCTTTTGTATTAAAAGTTCACCAATTGAGCATCAATAACAAAGTAATTAAGTACACAGATGCAGATGAACCAAAAGTGACGTTGTCCATTTCGAAACTGATAAACAACCGGGAGACAAATAACTAAAAAAATAAACCAAATATCATATAGTAATAAACAAACCATAACACTGATTTTATTTAACTAAGAGGTAAACTACAGCCACGCAGCTTATCCACATAAAAACATCGAAAACAACTAAAATGTTACATCACATTCACACCAAATCCACGATTCAAAGTCATTAAACAACAAATTTTAAAAACCTAAGCAATGAGGAATGGCAGAACAGCCAGCATGAAATTCTCGTAAGTGAAAGTTGCAGATCCAGAGTACGTAGTATCCCTCTCCTTAAATTTCTCCGTTAACCCCTGCAATATAATTGATTAACAAATCCTATATCAGTGTAAGCAAATGTTTGAAGATGATCATATTTTATCGTCCCATTAAACGATCGCTTTATTTAATGATAGTAAAATGATGGTTAAACATATATAGAACCTCAACTCACCTTAACCGTGAGACAGCACCTGCATTTGAAAAAGGCGAAATAGAAACGTGATTAGAAATATACTCAAAGATAATCATTTATTGGATTAAAAGGTCGCAAGAGGTACTATCATGAGAACATACTCGATGAAGTTATCATATTCAATGGCCTTGCTTTTGCCACCGGTTTTGTCAAACTTAGTGACAAGCAAGTCCAATACCACAGGTGAAACCGCAAAACCTAGACTCATAAGAGCCTCCCGCAACTCATTCGTATCAATCTTTCCACTCCTGTCCCTGTCCACTTTCTCAAACATGGCCTGTAGCAATTGCAAAATTGCAAATTACCAATCAAAAAACTCATATTGAAAACGGTTTTGGTCTTGTATATGCATCCTAAGAAATTATAAAATCAGAATTATAATTACCCTCCAGTTTTGAAGACTGTGAAACACTTGGATGAACTCCTTAGGCCCTGCATCCAAATAACAAGAAGTCAAAAAGAACTTACGCCACATGTGGGCCAGCCGTAAAAAAAATCCCAGCTGCCCAAGAAAAAATTCTACTCCCTAAATCTACGGTCAGGAATTTATAAAAACTGATCACGTGGGGTCCGTTTCCTATGAACAATGGAAGAATCCACAATTGTAATCTTCTTGCACACCACGGCATAAATTAATTAATAATAAAGGCATACATCGCTGCACTTTATTCTTACAGTGGTCCCACGGCACTTGTAAAATCCAAATTGGTGAAAACTAGTTAACCACCCAACAGCCAACTACGCCATTACTAGGGGTGTTTTAGTCATTTTAATAAAACGAACTGTTATCCACGTGTCGTAATCGGTATACGCAATCGGAATGTGCAGAAGTTCGACTTGCATATGGCGCGTTTCAGCATTTATCCAGTTTATTTGCTAACATGCGCAAACGCAAAAGAAAAAATAAAATTGAATTTAAAAATTAAACCAAAAAAATAAACTCACCGATTTTTCTCGCATTAGTGTTGGTGAATGTGTACATAAGCAGACGAACGGTTCTCAAGCTGAAGCTCTGACTGTAAGAAGACAAGGCTCCTTGCAACTCCTTATCGTCGATGAGGCCGCTGTTGTCCCGGTCGGCCAACTGGAAGCACGCCACGATGTTCGGATCCGTGCCGGGAGGAAAAGTGGACGGCATTAGAGACGCAAATGGATTACCGTACGATCCCGGAGCCGGCGGGTAGCCGCCTGGAGCAGAAGCAGGAGCCGGAGAAGGCCCGCCGTAAGAGGGTGCGGACGGAGCCGCGTGTGGCCGTGCCCCGTAGGGCTGAGCCGTCGGCGGTGCGCCGTACTGAGCAGAGTAGGGCTGAGCCGTCGGCGGCGCGCCGTACTGAGCAGAGTAGGGCTGAGAACTCGGCTGCCCGCCGTGATGGGAAGCGTAGCCCTGAGAACTCGGAGGCTGTGCGGAGCCGTAGCCGTAGCCGGGCGGAGGTTGGGGATAGCCGGACATGTTACTGAATCTCAAGAGAGAGCCGACGTGTCTAAAGCTTCTTCTGTTGAATTTGTTTTCTTGAAGACGACGAAGGGATCGTGTTTTATAAACAAGAGGGCCTTATGCATTTGGGTTCAAAGTTTGATATTATTGCGGAATTGCCATTTTAATTATTCATTGAAGCGCGTCGTTGGATAAACTCGAAGCTAGCATTTAATATATAGTACGGTTCTTTTAATTTGCCATTATTAAAAAAAAAAAAGTAAAAACCATCAAAGCACGAAAATCAACACCGTTGACTGTTTAGCGTGTGTCAAAAGTCGCTAAATAATTTTGTCTTTTTCGTTTTACAATATTATATTAGTGGGTAGTACAGTAAATACGAATATAAGAAATGTTTCAATTTAAAATGAGTGATGGAGTAGTTATAAATTTTTATATAAATTTATTTTATATAAATTAATGTAGTATTAGTTTATTAGTTAAATAAAAATATAAAATAATATAAATAAATTATATAGATTAAAAAATATTTAATTTAAATATAAATTAACATTATATTAATTTATCTAAAATAAAATTATAGAAAAATTTATAGTTATATTATTATTCTTTAAAAAATAATTAATTAGATTCTTATCTATAGTAGTTTTCTTCTAGGATTTAACTTATTAATAAATAATACTTCTACAGTCACTGTCTACAATTCGATTATATTTGGTTTCATGGGTTGCGTTCGGTTCAAAAATTCACGAACTAATATGCTTTGTTTTGATTTTTGCCTATAATCAAATCAAATCGGATATTAACTATAGTAAGCCATAATGGACTAACTGTTATCAATTCGGTGAATGTTTGAACTTTAAAGTGGGGTGGTTAATTACGCGTATATGTCTATTTGTGAACTCAAATGTTTTACACTATTGTAATGATTGAATGTTATTATCTTTTTTTTTTAAAAATGGAAAAGATTGCTTCATTCGATATGAACAAATTTGATTATTGCATGAAAAACATATTATTTTTTGGTACTTTTCAATAATTTAGTTATTTTTTTTGAGAATCAAACCGAATAAAATATTAAACTGTTTGATTTAAAATTTTTAATACAAACATTAACCGAATTTATTATAGTTGAGTTTGGTTGGGGTTATATTGGTTTGGCCGAATGCCCATTCCGCCTAACTTGAAAATTTTACTATAAATATTTACATTTGAATTTATTTTCAAGATAAATCACAATTTTTTTCTTTTTCCTATCTTATCTTCCCTTCCTAATAATACTTATAAGGATATATTTATACCAGTATTTTTCAAGTTATATATGAAATAAATAAAAAAAATGAAAACAAATTACTCGGATTTTTTACTTTCGAATCCATTCAAGATTAGATACAATGCTAATTGAATAGATGTTATATTATCATATTGATTTTCTCATCAGAAAATAGAAATAGTATTATTAACATATTTGTTTTCTTTTATTTATTAAAACTATTAAAAAGAATTAGTAAATATCAAGTGGAGCTGTGGAGGGTACATTCTGAAAAGACCACCCAATGACTCGACCCAAAAATCAGGTGGCATATCTTCCACATGGCCACTTGTCGACTTTGTTTGTGAGAGTCAACTCCATGTGCTTCGAATCATTTTACCCGATCTGCTTGACTTTCATTTCAAGTCAGTTGTCTTCTCATGCGATACCATGTATCTGATGCTTCACCTTTCATACATGCCTTTTAAATCTTTATTTTTTATTTTTTGGGAAAAAAAAAACTTGGGTTAATGAGTCAATTTAAGCCATTCCAGTGTAATTTAAAAGTCGAGCAATATGATCAATAACCATGCTTAGACGTGGCAAAAAAAAAAATGGTCAATTGGCGGAGCTAATGGTTTAGATTATTATTTGAAATAACTTGCACATGAGTTACGGTATCTTCTAAGAAATTCAAAACTTTAAACAAAGAAATTCAATTATCATGGAACTAAAACTTTGTCAACACTAATATAATTTTATGTTAGCTAAAACAAAAGGAATTTACAATGGGCCTCTAGCCCAATCATTCAGGCTTTCCCTCCCAACATCAAAGGGTATCTTGTGGTAATTTGCAAAGAAACCAATTGGTGAAACAAACACATAAATAGATTCCGATTTAACTAATGGTGCATTTACTAAATAGTAATTAGAATTGGTCATAATCAAAATGGATGAGAATCCAAAAAGACTGAAATGGAAATTATGAATAAAGATAAAAGTAAGATATTTATTTGAGCTATATAAATCAGAATCATAATTGTTTCAAGTCACTTAAATATCTTTTGTTAACTTTTTTCCTTATTTTAATAATACTAATAATAATAAATAGATAAATAATAATAGTAATAGTAATTAATAATAACAGTAACAACAACAACAATAATAGTAATAATATATAAATACATAATGAAGGACCTATTTTCAAATATAAAACTTTTGGGCAATTTTATAAATCTGTAGGGTCCAAAATATAAAAGTGACAGAACATGGCACAATCAACATACCACTTCAAAAAGAAGCAGCCAGTCGCTTACATTCTGTTTTTAGCTAATTATAAGCTAATAAGTTAAAGTAAAAATAGTAATATAAACAAATACAAAATGCATATATAAGTTCAAAATAATTTCAATACAGCATAAGTTCCAGTAATACATTATACAAATAATATAGGACTACATCCCATGATGAAGTATTTGAATGAGATATCTTTCTTGAGGTGATCATGCAAAGTAAAGAGCACACGTAACAAATCATGGTCGACATACTAATTGCGTCATATATTTTTTCATCGCCCAAGCCTTTAATTTTGCTTATTTCTTCATATAACTTAACTTGTAAATCAATTATATCCTTATTAGAAGCAGAAATCACATTAATCAAACCATCTGGCCTAGGTACCATTGTTGCTACCGACTTAGCCATTGTCATAATATTTGGGCACATCTGGCCAAATGTTTTGTCTTTACTTTTCTTTTCCCTAAAGTTGTTTGTTGAACTACTAGGAGTAGAATCCACTTGCGGAGGAACAATATTTGAATGTGGTATATATACCATCAACAAAATCTTCCATCAGAGAGTTATTAACCTACTTACCTCCATTGCTAGCATTAGGTCAAATTGCTCAATCTCGACCATAAATATCAAATAAAATGTGATAATGACAACATGGTTTTTTAAATAAGCCAACTACCTTCTTTGTTTATGTAATAATAATAGCAATGTGCTTATAACACAAATCGTAGTTGGGCATTAAGAATTAATACCATTTAGTTAAAGACTTTACCTTGATATACTCGCAAAAAAATATTATTTTCACATACTATCATCATCTTCTCAGTATTCCAATCAAGCCCAATAAGAGATAATATATCTACTATAACATTCTAAACTTGCTTAAACCATTTAACTTTAAGCTCAATGTGAGAATATGATTTTCAAACCACAAGCTGGCAATTTCATTTCCATATTATTTTCCAATTATTGTAAATACTCATTTTTGAAATCACAATTTATCTGCTACATAAGATTTTGACTTAATTTCTAAATGCTTCAATTAGTGCATTATCGGTTTTCTAGTAGTATTTGTTTATACCTAACTCTAGGAGCTAGAGTTAAAATAGAACTCATTTTGTTTATTCAAATAACAATATTGTATCAAAGGTCAAAGAATGATGCGATAACTAAATTCAAATGATAATACAGTATCAAATATCAAATAACAATGCAATATCTAAATTCAAGTAATAATATAGTATCAAATGCCAAATAACAATACAATATTCAAATTCAAATAATAATAAAGTATAAAATGTCAAATTACAATACAATATCCAAATTTAAATAATAATACAATGCCAAATGTCAAATAACAATACAATATCCAATGTTAAACAAGCTAACTTCATAAATTTTTACTTGCTTGGCATGTGTTCAATATATCTTTGGCAAAGTTTTATCTCTAAATAGTATACTTGTTTGAAGACTCAATACTATTAATTACCGCCGAATATAAGTCAATATTTGGAGTGGACTCATAATTTATCTCAAGTTCCGTATCATCAAAATCCATTTCCATTCTTACAAAGTTATGTAGCATACACAAAAATGAATATTATACACCTTCGTATTTTTATATTATAAAAGGTAAGATTTCTTAGTATAACTCATCTTTTTTTCAATATTCTAAAATATCGTTTAATCACATTGCAATCACTAGATTGTTTCATATTAAATAACTCTTTTAGAGTATTAGGTTGGTATCTATCCATAAAGTCACTCAAATAGTAATGTTGACCTCTAAATGGTGAAAGAAAACTTTTACTATTAGTGTAGCCAGGATCAACCAAGTAATAATAACATATTGAGCAAAAACATTATCATGAAATAAAAAGTCACAAATCAGTTATACAATCTTAAAATCTAATGATAATTTTGATTAAAGTTATTACTATGAGGAACTTTTAAACCATTTCTTCTAGATACAACATTTTTTAGCACTTGCATCGTCAATTGAACCCTCTCATCCCGGTAAGACATAAGTAAATTGTATTTCTTGTGTACAAATCCCTAAGACATTTGTTGTAATTTCATTTTTCTTAGTTTTATATGTTGGTTTATCAACTTCTAAAACATGAACTTTTATAGATATACCATCTAATTCTCTCAAGCAATTCTAAAATATTATATTGAAAAAAATTGTAAGTTGAGGTACATAAGTGTATAATGAACACAAGACATCAATGAAATAGTATACGTGCCTCAAACCATTTTCATGTGGGCTCCATCCATTTCCATGTTGGCCCTATTGAATTTTCCAATACTGGCATAGGTTTTTTTTTTTTTCAAAAACTCTTTTTGACATCTAATTATTGCCTTAAACACTCATAAAAATATTTACTAACTATTCGGCAAGATCTTTTAAAATTAAAACCATTCATCTCTTTCTTCAATTGATGTGCTAAAATATACAAAAAAAATATTTCAAGCATTAACGACACATTTCTAGTACCAATTATACTCCATTTCTTACGAAGAAGTGTACATACTTTGTCAAAGGTTTGTCTATCCATTTTTAATTATGACAAACATTTCACATCACTTTCAAAAACCAAATCATACAAAAGTTCAATTGTTGACAAAGTCTATAGTATGACTTGGGACTTTTAAATCTTTGTTGATAAATTACACAAAGATGAGAACACATAGCAACACACACACATATATATATAATCATTTGCAACATTAGCACTGAATTGTGTATAACTACCAAGATTTTATTCTTGCTTACTAACAAATGAGTCATCCTATATCTCAACATTATAAATCTAATTAATATTAAGCAAACTAAAGAATCAAAAGCAAATTAACTAATGCACACAAAAATAATCAAATGATCCAAATAAGGAAAGATCATTTGACATATTATTAATTTTTATTTTATACTTATATTTTAGTCGTTAAATTTTCTAAACAATAGATGCTTAATTAAACTGATTATACAGTGTCTAATAGAAACCTAGTAATAGTGACATATGCTTAATTTTAAAAATCAAGATTACAGGCTATGGAATCATATTTCACAATAATTATTGAACAAAAAATAAGCTAACCATGAAGATTATTCAATAAGTCAAGTGAAAAAAGATATTATAATTATTGGTGCTGATATTCTCGCAAAATAATGCACAAAACTTTGCAGAAACAAACTCAAACAAATCACACGACTCTTTCCTTTCTCCCTCACACATAGCAACCTCTCTCTCCCATCGCCATGCGAGGTCTGTTCCATTAGCTTTATTCTCCCTCTCCATGCAACAATAGTGAGAGCTCCCTCTGTCTCCTATCTCCAGCATCTTACTCCCTCACTCTTCTTCACTCTCTTAGTTACGCCAGGGATAGCTGTGGCCTTACTATCTCTCTCTTTCTCTAAAATCCACAGCAGCGTTGCTCTCTCATCCTGTGATTTTAGCTGTCTTGCTGTCTCTCCCCAACATAATCGATTGTTTATTCAATTCATTACTTTAATTTCTAATTTGGTTGTCAAGTGTTTTAAATTCCACAATGTCTGTAATTGCGGCTTTAGCAGCAATATGTAGTCTGTTGAATTAAAGATCCACTAAAAGCCAGTCTATGAATTGGGATTATATTTTGTTTACTTTGAACAAGTTACAAATCCTAACAAACATTAGGTTGCTTTATATTGCTCAAATTGTTCTGCTCTATTTAATAAGTTATAATTCTTGTTATTTAAATATAATTAAAAATTTTCGGCCCACGGACATTGGGCTTATGTATAATTGTCACTTAAAGTGAACTATTTTTAATTTAAATTTATGTTGTATTTAAATTTATAGTACTTTTTTTATCTAATTTATGTTATTTCTGATTGGTTAATATGAAATATATTCATTTTGTAGGATATGGAAAAAACCACAGAAGTTCAAAAATTAGAAAAAATTGAGGGGGACAATTTAGAGGGTGGCAAGCCAATGATTCTGATGTCACTTGATAGTGAGAATAAAATGTTTAGTTATTATGGAAATTATGATAAGAAAAAAATGTTTCCAATTATGCAGAGAAGTAATGATAAGGGTGATGATAAGAGAATAAGGCATGTGAGTTATTCTTTGGGGCGAAGCAGGACAACAAAGAGCAAATTTACTAATATGCTCAGCTCCAATCTAATGCAAAAATAGGCTACAATGCTAAATTGGGAGGATGTATAAAGGAATATGGAAAGTAGAGGAATCGAGTTTTAAATCTTGAACACAACCATACATTATTGACTCCAACTAAGTCTAAGTTATTTCAATCCAGTCGTAGCTTCAGTTATAGGCAAAAACGAAGTTTGATTTAAATGATAGAGCAAGAATTAAAATGTCTCAAAATTTTCAATCACTTTTATTGAGATTGATGACCATGAAAATGCGACATTCATAGAAATAGATTCTAAAAATCATGTCCAGAAAGAAAGATGACTACAACTTGGGGATGAAGATGTTGTTGCTCTTCAAAATTAATTTATGAAAGTGCAATGAAAACAAAATAAGTTTTTCTTTGGTATACAAGTGGATGATGAGGATTGATTGGAAAATATATTTTGGATTGAGCCAAGCAATCGGGAAACGTATAAGGAGTTTGGAGATGTTATTACATTTGACATTACATATTCTATAAATAAGTATGACACTCATTCGCTCTATTTGTGGGAGTAAATCATCATGGTTGTTCTATTTTATTTGGATGTCAATTAGTTTCACATGAGAACATTGAGATATTCACATGATTATTTTGAACATAGTTATTATGCATGTCTAATTATGCTCTTATTAGAATTATTACATAAGAAGACAGTATGGTCAAAATTTCAATTAAGGATGTTTTTCTTAATACCTTCACCGGTGGTGTTTTTGACATATACTTAAGAAGATTCTAAATAAGTTAGGGAGCTATAAACAATATTATGACATTGGCGAAGTGCTACATTGTATTATTTATGATTCACAGAACCTTGCAAACTACAAGGAAACTTAGTATCACATGATTGTAGAATATGATTTTGGTGGTAATGAATAACTACAAGGCTTATACAATGAGAGACATCATTGGGTACCATGTTATTTGAAGAATAATATTTGGGCAGAAATGACAGCCACTGAACGTAACGAGAGTATGAATACATTTTTTTATGGTGAAATTAACTTAAAAATCACTTTGAGCAATTTATAGAGCAATACAATATTGCATTAAAGAGTAAAGTTCAAAGAAAAGTTAAAGAAAATGCTAAGTGTCTTTCCTAACAAATGTCATATATAACATCTTGTAAGATGGAGAAGCAAGTTTGAAATGTGTACACCATTTTAAAGTTTTAAAAATTTTAAAAAAAATTTACTAGAAAGATGTGTAACGAATTTATCAATTCTATGTGATGTGAATATATAGTTACAAAAGATGTCAAAGTTGGTTAGGGTAAAAAAAGAACTTTTTAAAGTCCATTTTGAATAAGATAAGAGTGAAATTTATTGTAGTTGTCCAATGTTCTAGTTTAGAGGAATTCCTTACAGGCATGCCATTGTAATCATCATACGCAATGACATGGAAGCACTTCTAGAAAAGTATATCTTACGAAGGTGGAGAAAAGATGTATAAAGATGCCATAATAGGGTCAGAACGAGTCATGAGCTACAAAGTTACACAGATGAACAAAAGCGATATGAGAAAAAGATCGCAAACATGGTTGTAGAAAATGCTAAAAAACTTGTTTTGAATTAGATTGAGAATGTGCGGAAAGACCTACCAAAGACAATTTAATATGGAGTAATAACGTGAGAATTTTAGGTCAAGAAAGTTATAGTAATAGCATAAGAATTTCAATGCAAATGAAAGAGTATGTGATCCAGTAATTAAGTAATTGACACTAAAAAGTGTACATTTAATAAGGATAAAATTATTAATTTTTCACTTATAGTGTCGATTAATGCGTTCATTATTTCTAAATTATTATAACACTCCCCAAATAAATTTTATGTTAAATTAATTCATAATTTGTTGATTTTTATCTTGCAAAATATTTTTCAGGAATAAAGATGAAATTGGAATTGAAATTGGAATTGAAAGCGGGAACAAAGAAGAATTACTAAACACAATTGAAGAGATGTAATAATAAATTATAAATAAAATAAAAAAAGAACAAAAGCATGTTGGTGATGGTCAAGAGGCCATCACGCCTCCTGACCATCAAACAATTATATATATATATATATAAATTTTAAATTGTTCACTGTGGCGAAGCTGTAGCATCACTGTAGCGAAACTGTTGCTTTATACAGAAGCTTTGAAGAATACGGGTGAAGGAAGATAAAGACTTTTTCTCAAATGCTTTAAGAGCAAAAGCTCAGAGCCTTAAAATTTGTAAAGCCGAAAAAACTTCCGGTAGACCCAACATTTGCCCTTTATCATTTCCTCAGCAGTAATCACTTCTTCAAAGTACACGTACACTTTCACGATCTTTTTTATTGGGGATTGGGTAACGAATCCATTTTAAAGCTTTATTTAAAGGCTTATAATTAATAACAAGTCTTGGTGTGCCTCTTTCAATTTCAGAATTTTTAGTGACATAAAAAGCAGCACAAGACCAAGGAGATCTTGATTTAACAATTAAATCTTTGGTTTAATTGTTTTTTCTAAAGATGGCGTCATTTTAGTGACTTAATGGTTTCCCAGGATGAAACCAGGGATTGTGAAAGTGTACGTGTGCTTTGAAGAAGTGATTACTGCTGAGGAAATGATAAAGGGTAGATGTTGGGCCTACTGGAAGTTTTGTTGGCTTTACAAATTTTAAGGTTGCTTTATAGGTACGTGCCTTATGATCTCTCAGTGCAGACCAGACTAACGCCCATTCAGGTTCGCCTCTGGAATTTACGTCGAGAGTTTCCCGCCGATATACCTTTTTAAATCTTTAAAAATTATTAAGCAAGCCTAGCAATAAGGTTTTGCAGAATTAAACATGCATTACGGTTGTTCTAAGGGCTCATAGATAGTGTTAATTCTAGATCCCAAAAATAACACTCTGATTGTAGAGAGGAAGAGAAGAAATACAACAAGACACAGAGATCTGGTCTCTTTGCTTTTAAGGAATGTATATTTTATAAAGCAGATCTGATATAGATCAGTCTGCAAGCATGCTTTAAAAGAAAGTATAGAAATTTAAACGTGCTTTAAAAGTAAATTGCTTTAAAGTAAATTGCGGAAATTTAAAAGGATATAATTTAAATTATAGAAATTTAAATGCTTTAAATTAATTACAAGCTTTAATGCTTTAAAATAAAATATAAAAGATCAGAACCTTATATGTTATGTTCTGAATCTTGGGCTTTAGAAGAAGAAGAAAGAAAGAAAGAAAGGAAAATTAGAAAGACAAAATAATTTCAAGGATTAAATCCCTGATGTCTTTCACCGAATTTCCTTTTCTAGAGAGAAGAAGGAGAAAAAGAAGAGAGAGATTGAAAAAATCTAATCTAAAATTGGAATATGAAGAGTCTAAGTCTTCCTTTATATTATATACATAAATTTTAAATTGTTCACTGTGGCAAAGCTGTAGCGTCACTGTTCACTGTGGCGAAGCTGTAGCATCACTGTAGCGAAACTGTTGCTTTATACAGAAGGCTTTGTAGAATATGGGTGAAGTCTTTTAAACACTTCTTCAAAGCACGATAGTATAGCCTTTCTTTCCACAAATTTTTATATTTTATTTTTATATTATATATATATATATGCTTTAAATTATGTTCTTTTAAATTTCCGCAATTTACTTTTAAAGAACGTTTAAATTTCTGTACTTTCTTTTAAAGCATGCTTGCAGACTGATCTGTATCAGATCTGCTTTATTAAATATACATTCCTCAAGAGCAAAGAGACCGAATGTCTGTCTCTTGTTGTATTTATTCTCTTCCTCTCTACAATCAGAGTGTTATTTCTGGGATCCAGACTTAACACTATTTATGAGCCCCTAGAACAACCGTAATGCATGTTTAATTCTGCAAAACCTTGGTGCTAGGCTTGCTTAATAATTTTTAAAGATTTAAAAAGGTATATCGGCGGGAAACTCTCGACGTAAATTCCAGAGGCGAACCCAAATGGGCGTTAGTCTAGTCTGCACTGAGAGATCACAAGCCATGTACCTATAAAGCAACCTTAAAATTTGTAAAGCCGATAAAACTTCCAGTAGACCCAACATCTACCCTTTATCATTTCCTCAACAGTAATCACTTCTTCAAAGCACACGTACACTTCCACGATCTCTGGTTTTCTCCTGGTATCAGAGCCATGGGAAGTAGGTGTAATATAGTTGTAAAGAGTTTGTGTGTATTTAAAAGTTTTCAAAATTGATTTCTGTGTGTGTGGTGAATTTTTTACTGGTCATAAATCCCGTTTTAAGATAAGAGATTCCGCTTAGGGCTATAATTCCATACCTGTAGCCATTCATATAGGTTTTAAAATTGAAAATTTTTGAGCATCATGGATTCTCTACCCTGTAGAGCATCCTCCTTCTCTAACTCTTCCTCCGGGAAGACTAGTGATTCAAAGAATGTCGTGAGTTCCGAGGAATTTGTTATAGCTGATTTTCATAAAGCAATTGATTGCTGGGAATTACCTAAAGTTTCTAAAGAAATGATTTACAAAACAAAAAAGCTTGATTTCTTAAAGAGTGATTATGTTATAAAGACTAAAGAAAGAGATATAACACTTTCAAAACCTTTTGAAATAATTCATTTGTTTTCAGAAAAGACTTTAAAGAATTTAAAAGAGAAAAAGTTCAATTATGTCCACATCGGTCTTATCCAAGTTGGCATAAAACCCTTAACAAAGGAATGTCTAGATACTTCCATCATATCTGTCCTCCGTGATGGCAAGTTCACTTCATTTGACGATTCTTTACTCAATAGTATAGAATCCAGTCTTTGTAAAGGTCCAATCCACTTTAACTGTTTTCCGAACATAACAGTTTTCCTTAAAGACAAAAATATCCTCAAAAGCATGATCTTACAGATCAAGGCCCATAATTACCATATGATTGAACGTTCAATTCCAGTTGTATTAATTTACAAAATTTCTTATAAAGCAATGAATTCCGCATTTAATACGCAACATAAATTCCAGTAAAAAAGAGATGTGACTCTTCTCTTGCAGACTGATTTGTCTAAAGCCAATATGGTTGTCCCAAAACAAATCCAATGGAAAGACATCCATCTTCCAGATGAATGAATTCTGGATGAAGCCACTGAACCAGTGATTCCAAAACATCTTGAGCCAAATACAGAGTTGCAAAATGTAACTCAGTATTCTGATGGTAAAGTCAAACTATCTTTTAAGAAATCTAATTCTTTTAGATTCTCTGATAAAGATTCTTATTCCAGTAGGCATTCCTTTAAAAAATAATTTTCAAAAATCCCTACAGAAATGAATCAACCTAGGTTTTCCACTTCGGATATTCCTAGTTCTTATATTCGTTCTGCCAATTACACTACTAGTGTTCCACATCCAATTTACACCAGTAGTCAAAGAGTCCAAAGACAGGAAGAGAAAGAACCTTCTCCTCTGACTTCTCCTACTTTTTCTGCAGTCACAGAAAATGTTATTAATGTTCTTGAAAAGAATTTTGAAGTAGACAAAACTTTTCTTCATAATGATTTTTATTCTGAGAATAATAAAGAAAAAAGACTTTAGTTTTTTAAACATTTTTTAAACCAGAGAAAAGCAATTCAAGAAGTTTATTATGAGTTTGTCAACTTACATAAAGTCCACATTTTATTTTTCAATTGGTTTGAAATATATGCTTCTGACAATAACATTTCCTACCCTTTCAAATAGTCAAACCCTATTACTACTAGGAAGAAAATTCCTGAATGGAACCTTTCGGATAGTAGTAATACTATTAAAGCTGAACATCCTCCTCTTAGGAGTATAACCATTGAACATAGTGACCCTCATGTTCCTATTAAAGCCTCTCCTTACAAAGTTCATAAATCAAATGACCCTGATAAAGATTTAGGTATTATTCAACAGAATAATTTCTGTAATACTAACCTAAATACCTTAGGAAAACAGTTGACTAAGATAGAGAGTCAAATCCAACAGTCTTCCATAACTGTTACTCCTATTTCAAAATCAATTCCCGCTAAAACCAAGTCCTTGAAAAAGCTTAAAGAACCTATTTTCAAACCATTTCAGGTCTCGAAACATAGTCAAAAGCTTGTTCAAGATTCAAAGTCAGATTTTGCTAAAGCCATTTGAGAACAATTAGATAGAATAGAAGCCTCCTCTTCTGTCTCTACTTCTAAAGTTCAAATTGCCCCTGATACTCCCTAATCTAAAACACCTGGTAGTATACAGTCTCATACTGTAGGCGTCCTTGATCAAGATCAAGACCAATCTTCTATAGCTACTTCAGATATAGAAGCACTCAAAGAACCTATTCCTAAACCCAATAAAATTCATTGGGAAATAGCACTTCCTGCTACTTCTCATTCTCCTTATGATCTTGCTGTTGATAATAGGCCCAGTGCACTAAACCAATCCAGGTTTAATGCATCTTTCGTTTATGAATGGAACATAGATGGAATGTCTGGGTATAATATACTTGGTCTATTATAACAAATGACAATGGCAACCATGTTTATAAAACCCAATCAGGAACCTCTGATAAAGCCATTGCCGAAATCCTAATTACAGGATTCACAGGTCAACTTAAAGGTTGGTGGGATCATTTTTTTACCAAACAACAACAATTAGACATTTTGGATGTTATTCAAATAGATGAGGATCGAATCCCCATTCTAGATGAATATAATAACCCCATTCAAGATGCAGTTGCAACTTTAATTTTGACCATTTCTCTCCATTTCATAGGTGATCATTCTCACCTAAGAGATAAAAATGCTGAGTTACTACACAATTTACGATGTAGGAAACTTAGTGATTTCTAAAGTTATAAAACCACATTCTTTACCCGACTCTTTCTAAGAGATAGTGCAAATCATACCACTTGGAAAGAAAAATTTCTTCCTGGCTTACCTACTCTCTTAGGAGAAAATGTAAGAAATTTCATTAAAGCCCTCTATGAAAATCGTATTCCATATGACGAACTTACTTATGGTGAGTTAGTCAGTTTCGTCAATAAAGAAGGATTAAAAATCTGCTAAGATCTGAAATTACAAAAGCGCCTAAAATGGGAGCTTAGAAAATCTAAGCAAGAGCTAGGCAGTTTTTGTAAACAATTCAATTATGACCCTTTCAAATCTCCCTCTAAAGACTGTAATGGTAAGTGCTCTTCGAGACCTTACAAAAAAACATTACGAGTCCAAAAGCCATAAAAAGCTCATTTCCAATTTTAGAGAAAATTTTTATAAGAAACACTCGAGGCCTTACAAAAAGCCCAAATTCTCTAAAAAGAAAGATTTCAAGCAAAAATCCAAAACTCCTTTCAATTACGAAGAAGCCACATGTTACAAATGTGGAAAGAAAGGTCATACTGCAAAATACTGCAGGATGAGTAGAAAACTTCACGAGCTTGACCTCGATGAAGAAGTCATTTCTAAAATCTCCTCTCTTCTTATTGAGTCTTCTGATTCCGAGTCCTCTATGTCTGGAAATAGTGAACCTCTTCAGGTTGACGAGTTAATTGACTCTAATACCTCTGATTCTTCCTATAGTGATTCTGATTCAGAATCCTATATGAAAAAAGTCAATGTTTTGACTAAAGACCAAGAAACATTTCTTGAATTAGTTAAACACATTTCTGACCCCACTCTTCAAAGAGAATATCTTGATAAGCTCTTAAAGACCTTCGACCATAAACCTGAACCTTTCAAAGTTCCTATTGTCAAAAAGCATGCATACGATCTTACTCAGATTTTGGAAAAGTAAAAGCATTCAAAAGCATTTGCTCCTTGTATTCAAGATCTTCAAAAAGAGATTAAAGACATTAAAATTGAAATAAAAGAGTTGAAAGAAAAGTAGAAAAATGATTCTGAAACTATTCAACTTCTTTTACAGAAACAACTTCAAGATAATTCGGATAAAGAATCCCATGATGATAATGATAATCCGAATCTTGAAAACATTGAGTCAATACCCAATGATTTTCTTTTTGTTTTAAAGCAAATCACAATGAGAAAATATTTGATAAAGATTATTTTGATTTTTTCTAAAGATTTTCAAATTGACACCATTGCTTTATTTGACACTGGTGCTGATTTAAATTGCATTAAAGAAGACATTGTCCCCTGAGAGTTTCATGAAAAGACAAAAGAAAAACTTTTTGCCGCCAATAATTCAAAATTGAAAATTACCTCTAAAGCTGAAGCCTTTATTCACAATAACAGTTTTGATTTTAAAACTTTTCCTTTTAACAATTGATATTCATCATACTATTATATTAGGAACCACTTTCATAAATCTTATTACCCAATATACTGTCAATTATGATAATATATTTTTTAAAGCAAAAAACAAAAGACTTGTCTTCCCTTTTATTGAAAAACCGAAAACAAAAAATTTCAATATTGTTAAAGCCTGTTCTGTTTATCAAAACCAAATTAATGTTTTATTAAAATCAAAACAAAAGGATTTAATTTGTTTAAAAACGGATTTAAATTTGCAAAGAATTGAAATCCAATTACAAAATAATTTTATAAAAAGAAAAATTTCTGATTTTAAAGAACTCATTGAAACTGAAATTTGTGCCGATTTACCAACTACTTTTTGGAATAGAAAACAACATTTGGTAGATTTGTCTTATGAAAATTCTTTTGATGAAAGACAAATACCCACACAAGCCACATACCTATAAAGCAACCTTAAAATTTGTAAAGCCGACAAAACTTCCGGTAGACCCAACATCTACTCTTTATCATTTCCTCAGCAGTAATCACTTCTTCAAAGCACACGTACACTTCCACGATCCCTGGTTTCCTCGAGGTAATAAGTTTATGAAAGGGGTTCCTAATATAACAGTATGATGAATATCATTTGTTAAAAGGAAAAAAGTTTTAAAATCAAAACCGTTATTGTGAATGAAGGCTTCAGCTTTTAGGTAATTTTCAATTTTGAATTATTGGCGGCAGAAAGTTTTCTTTTGTCTTTTCATGAAACTCTCTGAGGACAATGTCTTCTTTAATGCAATTTAAATCAACACCAGTGTCAAATAAGTCAATGGTGTCAATTTGAAAATCTTTAGAAAAAAAAAATATATATATATATATATAAAGTCAATTTGACTTTATAAGACAGACAAGTAAATAATCTATTATCTTCTCAAGTGCCGACTGTAATTTCACAAGGGAGGAATGTTGCTACGGTAAGTTTTGTAAAATTCTTATCTATAAACTTTATTTCCATTACTTTATCCATACAGATTTGTAAATATATTGTTGAACTTATGTAAACACTTCAAAACATTAGAGGAAACCTTGCAAGAAGCAATGTTCACTACAAGTTTTGTGGCAAAACACTCAAATTTTGTAACTTATTGTCTTTTGCCACGAAAACAGTTTTGTCCCAATTTCGCGCCTTATAGCTGTGGCATTTGATATTCATGGATATTAGTGACAGTAAATTTTTGTGGTAAAAAAATAATCTCGAAACTCGCATATCTCATTATTTGACACAGAATCTATGTCTGTATTTTCGTGGGTAACATGGTTTGTGGCTAAAAGTAAAACATTTAGCCACGAAACTTGTTGTGATAGCCTTTGGCCACAAAATTATTTTCTCACTAATTGCTCTATGTGGCAACGCCAATTATTGTGGCTAAATAAAATGTTCGTGGTTGAATGTAAGACCATTAGCCACAAAAGTGTTTGTGCTGAATTTGCCAATCTTTGGCCACGAAGTGGTTTTGTCACCCATTATTCTATTTGGCAACATTATTCATTGTGGTAAATAATGGGTTTGTGGTTAAACGTGTGTTGATTAGCCATGATCTATTTGTGGTGAATTTCACAATAATTGGCTATGAAAAATATTTGTGACTAATTACCTTTGTTGGGTTTATATTTGCCACGAAAATGCAATATTTTTGCTACAAAAATCTATATATATTTACTATTTAATTTTAAGCTAATTTAATATTAATATTTAACATGAAATTTTAATAATGTATTATTTTACTTGGCACATTTTTTATATAACAAATTCTTTTTGTAATTGAGAATATATAAAGCTATTAAAATTAGGAACTAAACACTCTATTATCCTCATTAAAATCAAAGCCCAATATTCATTGCACATAAGCCAAAATACATATAAGTCTAATAGAAATAATAGACAAGGCCATCACCAGCAACTTCTTTTTTAATTGACCAACAAAAAATAACATAAGCCTAGCACACAAATTAATTAAGTTTCCAAGACAAACACACTAACTAGTATTAAGTCCAATGCATGCAAGAATGCACTAAAAAAATCACGGTTTGGAGGGATGAATCGATGTCAACCCCGAAGCATTAGAATGACTAGTTATATATAGGGTTGGCAAAATCCGGATCCAGATCTAGATGTAGGTGTATCCGGATACGGATTAATAAATTTGCATACGGATTTGTAAATTTTTTTGTGGATCTAGATGCGGGCGGATATTCCGGTTATCCGGATCCACAAAAATTAAAATTAATCATTTAATATATAATTTAAAAATTCAATAATTTACTTAATAATATCAAATAAAATCCAATCATAATTTAACAACGAATAATTCAACATGAATAACATACAAATAATCTCATAAATCTACAAATAAAATTTAATTTTTCATTTTTATTTCATTTTTAATGTATATTTTTAATTTAAAATAAAATTCAATAATTTACCTCATAATATCAAATAAAATTCAATTACAATCCAACAATTAATAATTCGACATAAATAAGATACAACATCATAAATTCACATATAAAATTTATTTTTTATTTTTGATTTAATTTAAAAAAATAAAATTCAATAATTTACCTAACAATACCAAATAAAATTAAATCGTAATCCAATAATTAATAAATCAACATGCATAATATACAACAACATAATAAGTCCACAAATAAAATTTATTTTTAATTTTTCATTTAATTTTTAATATATTTTTAATTTAATTTATAATTTAAAGTAAACTTTATCCGGATCCGGATATCCGATTTTCCGGATGCACTTGCATCCAAATCCGGATATCCGGTTTTCCGAATGCACTTGCATCCGGATCCGGATATCCAGCTTTTCGAATGCACTTGCATCCAGATTCGGATCCGGATTCTTGCAGATTCCCAACTTCCATCTCCGGATTTGTATTTTTTAATATGTGAATCCGAATTTTTCCAGATATGGATCTTCCGGATCTTTGCGGATCCAGATTTATTTGACATCTCTAGTTATATAAGAGCTCACGAAGGACTTAAATTGCCTAAGCCTACTAACAAGTCATCTATGGTAGTCTTAGTTGATTGAAGCTTACTCTTTGTTTCTTGAAGCTCATTCTTAATTGCTTGAAGTTCCATCTTTGTAGACTTTAACTCATTTCGCAATGCCGAATCATTTTCATTAGATGTTAAAGCTTGTAAATGACGTGGTCGCTTATACACTCCAAGTCCAAAAATATAACCAAATTTCTTACCACACACTACTTGAGATAGTTTTTCATCGTTAAGTGGTTCATATCCTTTATTAACAACTTGCTCTTAAAGTTGGATAATTTGCTCCTTTAAATAAAATAATAAAAAAACATAACTAATTTAAATAAATCAGGGAAGCTTTGCTCTTTACTGCTCTCGTTATGTTGTTGTTGTGCAAATTTTATTGAACTCGCAAGTGCACAAATCTCTTGTAGAATAGATCAATGGTGATAAGTATCGATCCCACAAGGAGGTGGATTTTAATTATGTGTAGAATTACTTTTCTAATTGGGTGGTTGGACTTATGGTACAAATGATTTGGAATTAAAATGACAAGAATAAATTGAAGAGAAATTTATTAAAATTGACACGTTTGATATCTGAATCTGCATCAACATGCATCGTGGGCTAAATATTTCTTATTAATGCCAATTAAATCATGAGGAGGAATTCCACTTCTCATGAACTGAATTCTAATTGATATCGTAGTAAGGGCTTATCGTGCCAAATAATAATAACTTTGTACTAGAGAGTCAGTGAAACCAGGGCAGTATCGAGACAAGAGTATTAATATTTATCGACGAAAAGTCAAAACATCCACAAAAATTAGAGGAAAAGAGAAAGTAAATTTACCAATCAAAGTGCATGACACATGTTGAGACTTCACCTTCAACCCAAGCTCGAAAGAAAATTAGCTACTCATAATTGAACTATGAGTAAAGTGAGAATTTATTAAAATACATAAAAAAATACAAGATGGAGAAGGAATTACATAAAATGGAGCTCAAAAATGAATTCAAGGATGCCAAATTAGGGGGAGAGCCCCATTTTTATAGATACACTGAGTAAATCATGATCATCGAATTAAAAATATTTTGGACGCTCAGGATTGCGCTACATCATCAGTCAACAGTACACGGTTTGACCATGCAGTTTAAATAGTGACACGGTTTGGTTGTAAATAATCTTGTGTTTATGCATGTATCGTACATGCATTTTTTGGTCCACTAACATGCTGCCACATAATCGATCAACAGTACATAGGAATTCCAGTCTAACAGAATCTTGACATCTCATTACAAGACCTGAAATGTGAAATGACAATTTTCTCCTTTATAAATATACATTTTCTAGCACTCAACACACTCTCCAATTAACTTATTGCTAATCAGTAGCAAATAAAGTGAAAACAAAATTAAAACCCAAAATGATTTAATTTTTTTAAATACTCATGTTTATTCAATCAGACTACTGATAGAAATTAAATAAAAGTATAAGCATTATCTCTAGTTTAAAGAAATATCACATCTGCATCAACCACCCACATACATCAGCTTAGTAGAATTTGTCACATCTACTTTAAAAAAGGACACGTCAAATCCCAAAATCTCATTGGAAGTAGTGATACTCTCATAAAAAAGTTAAATCTAATAAAAATAGTCACTCTAATGAATGGTAAATTGAGAGAAAAAATATAAGAAAATAATATCACATGCTCTCACCAAGATAAAAGAAATATACCTACAACTTAGAAATAATACGATCTTTAAGTCAAACAAAATACTAGTCAACCGATTTTTTTTAATTTTTTTATACATCACTACATCTTTTTAACCCATAAAAGTAGCTCTACTTCGGACTATAAATCCCTAAAATCAAGGATTTTTATTAGGACGTAATGTAGGCTAGGGACAAGGCTAACAAAGGAAGGGAAATAAGGAAAACAAAGTATATATTTGAGAAAAAATATAGATCTTTTGGAAATTATAAGGTATATTTTACTTATTTATTATTGTTATTTTTTCTTTTTTCTCTCTTTTTTATGAAACAATAATATTTTTTTTTGCTTTTGTTTAACATAACTTCACTGACCAAAATAATTATTTATATTTTTCTCAACTATAAATAGGTGATGAAACTTGTAAAATATCGGGTAATACTTTAAATCGGAGTAGGTCACAATGATAAGTTGACAAAGAAAATATTTTTTTTTAAAGGCTCAAACGGGTTAACTATAGATATTTCACAAAATTGATGGATAGAAATGCTCAAACGAGTCAAAGATTATCTTTCCATCGTCTTTTAGGGCTCTAAATAATCTCATATCTACTAATTAGATGGACCTCCAGATTTAGCAACACATTTGTTTCTCTTTTTATTTAACCTCTTTTTTTTTTAGGAATTAACTCAAATGAAATCTAGAGATCATGTATAAAATAATAAACTACTAAGCTGTATGAATAATTGGCAAAAAATGTTACTCTCCAAGAAAAATGACAGGCTCAAAACCTCACTTGAAATTTATTATGACATGTGCATTCCTTCAAGCAACTCATATTTGTCTGCGACATCAACATTTAGAGTAGCAAATATAGCATAATATCACTTAAGACCAAAGATAATACAAATACTAAAATTTGAAAGTCATAATGCCATCCAATATTAAAAAAAAATCACACATTTTTTTTAACAACAATCTACCCTCCAACCTGTTCTAAACACGAAAAGAAAATATGCATGCAGAAAGATAAAAATGATGTAAAAAAGTTACACTTAAAATGATAGAAAAAGAAAATGGTTTTTTTTTTTAACTAAGAAGATGCGTTCCTAGAGTAACTACACTCCATATTCAGTCATCTTCGGCTCAAAAATTTGAAAGTGTATATTTATAAATGAGAAATTAAAAAGAAGAAGTTAAAAAAATGATTGTCAAATCTTAATAAAGAAAAAGAAAATGTCCAATTTTTTTATTTTTTTAACAAAGAAGATGTGTTTTTAGAATAACTACACTCCATATTCAGCCATCTTCAACAAAACGTTAGCCATAGTTAGTCTCTACGATAAAAAATCAGTAAAACTTTAACCAAGATTCCACAATTGTCAACTATTCTCTCCCCCCAACCAGAATGAAACATTGTTTTTAATGTTTTAATGGAAAAAAGTATAGTTTAGAAGACATCACCTGGGTAGTGTAACACAGAAGAAGATATTTACAAGTTAAGAGTTAAATCTAATTTTCACTTTTTACTGCGGTTATTGTTACCATCATTATTTGGACGCTCCAACACAAAGGTCCAAGGGTCTAGCTCTGGTCTATAAGCTTGTAACAGATTAAGTAGCTCATTAGCAGTGTGACAAATAAAAATTTTTTTCACGGTGGAAGAAATAAAATAGTTTTTTATTATATGGTTAAGAAATGTGATGGAGTCATTATAAAAGTTATTGACATTTAACAAATCGATGAGTTTATAGTGAATGTACAGATGAGCCCAAGATGCTAATGTGATAAGTGTCTCTAGAGTTGTAAGATCTCATGGTAGGAAAATAAAAGCATCAGCATGATTAAGCATTTCAGTTATTTTTTCTTGTATACTTGAGACAACTAACTCTTCTGCAGTCGGTGAGTCAAAAAAACTGCCCAAATGTTTTAAGGCTCTTAGGATGATTTCTAACACTTACCTTCCTCTGATAATAGCAGCTTCTGAGACCAATTTTGATAACCCTTGATTACCTCCTTCATACACTAAGTGTAATTTTCTCTTTGCTATGCTTCGACCAAGATCTATGGCTACCTCAATGAACTCTTTATGTTTGCTATAGTTAAATCCAAAAAGCACACAAATGTTCTTGAATTGTTTATTAGGAGCAACTGTCATTGAGATATTTCTCAAAAATAATTTGTGAGTGCTTAACAAAAAATCATATTTAAAAATTTTGGTGACAGTGGGTCACAGCTGTGTATGAGGTAGCATGTCTGTGTCAATTAACGCATAAAGCACATGGCTCAAGAGTAAAAAAAGAAAAAGTAAAAATAAAAAAGCAAACAATGTTAAAATAAAATTATTAAAGACAATAATGCAAATGATAAAACAACAGCGAAATAAACAACAGAGAATTAAAAGGATATTTACATGTAGTTGCAACTGTGGCTCACATCTTCCTCTAATTTTACTTCCAAAAACAGTTTGAACACCCTATATGGGTCGAGGATTAGCTTCCCATTCAATTTTCTTATAAACTGGCAAACATGGTTGTTTACAGTCAGATTTCCGATACTATTTCGTGCATGCTCTTTCTGGAATAATGGTCATAACTAGAGAATTGCTCCTTATACATATCCACTGGAATGCGTTTCAATAGACAAAAGGATATCATCCAATGAATCCTTATTCAAGTCATCCCTAATGAATTGAATCTTATTTTCCGTGTTATCAGACATCATTCTTAAATAACATGATTTTTTATCGCATCTCATTATGGCACACTTATAATAAGCAACATAAATTCTATGAGCTCTTCGTTTTCTTGCATAATTTCCTTTACCATAACCAGGCATGTATACAATAAATTTAAGAGGCAACTTATCTGCCAATCATACTTTGGCCTCAATTAACCAGTGGATGTCAATAGGTATGTTATTCCTCATAAGAAATCGTATGCGTTCGGACTGAGCTTTATAAATTGTAAAGAGGACATTCTGAGGAAGTGAAGGGAATCAATTGGGAAGATTTGCTAGAATCTTGTTTCTATCCATACCTTCGCCTCAGAAGATAAGTTATTATAGGAAACTAAAGTAACCGACTTGATTGTCACGGAGTATCGTTATCTGCCACTTCACTGGGGTAACAAACTAAAGCACACAAACAAAGTAACAAACTAAGCATATAAAGAAAATTACAATCGTCCTCTTATTAAATTTACCTCAAGCTACAACTGGATATTGTAGACACCTTCCTCAATGTCTCTGAGTTGGCTTTCTAAATCCTCAACAAGAGATACTAACTCTGGTGGTTATAGAGCCCAAATCGAATCTGCCTTTTGAGATAAGATTTTACACATTGAAGTGGTCTAAGAATGTCCAGGAAGATCTGTTTAGCTGAGGCACTCATAATTAACAATGATAAGAGAAAACTTAATGGTTAAACAAACACACTTATGCAAAAATAATTTCAATTAGCAAAAGAATAATAAAATGAAAGAAAAAATCAAATCACCGAAAAGAAAGAAAAATCTCAATTCAAATCTGGTAGGTCAATCAAATTTATTATAATGTCCTCTCCATGTGGTTGGTACTCTAGATATGCCTTTAATTTTTTACCATTAAATTTAAACGTGACACCGTTCTTTGGGTTCTTAATTTTAATTGCCATATGTGGAAAAACTATGTGAACAATAAATGGGCCAGATTATCGAGAGCGTAACTTACCTACGAATAGGTGCAAACAAAAGTTGAATAAAAACACTTTCTGAACTGGAGTGAAAGATTTTCTCATAATTTGCTTGTTAAGAAAGACTTTCATTTGCTGCTTGTGAATTTTGGCATTTTCGTATGCATCATTACGAATTTCTTCAAGTTCTGCCAGCTGTAATCTTCTTTTTGAGCTAATTAGCTGCATGTCAAAATTGAATTTCTTGATGGCTCAATATGCACGATACTTGAGTTCCACAAGTAGGTGGCAAGCTTTTCCATAGACTAGCATATAGAGTGGCATTCCAATCAGGGTCTTGAAAGCCGTTCTATATGCCCATAACGCATCATCGAGTCTTAATGACCAATCTTTTTTGTCCGGCCTCACCGTCTTTTCTAATATGTGCTTTATTTTTCGATTGAAGATCTCAACTTAGTCACTTGTTTACGGATGATACGGGATCACCGCTTTGTGAGCGATGAAATACTTTGTCAAAAGAGTTTTGAATGATTTATTGCAAAAGTAGATACCACCATCACTGATTATTACTCGAGGAAATCCAAAGCGTGAAATAGTGTTGTTTTTCAAAAATGTGAACAGTGTCATTTTTTCTTTTATACTCCTCCTAAGGTTTTCAATCGTCCTGAGTTCGAAAATGATGTCCGTTTTGCCATTTGATCTCTCGTTTATTGTGAAATGACTATGATGCCCCCAAAAATATATAAAATACTTAATTAAAATAAAACACACATAATTAAAGTACAAGAAACTTAAACACATAAAAGTAAGGGTTGTTAGTAATACTTGATATATAAAAAAAAACGATTTTCTCCTTTATAAATATGCATTTTCTAACACTCAACACACCCCCCAACCAGCTTATTGCTAGTCCCTAGCAAATAAAGCGAAAACAAAATTCAAAAATGATTTTTTTTAAACACTCTTGTTTATTCAATCAGATTAATGATAACAATCAAATAAAAGTATAAGCATTATCTCAAGTATAAAGAAACATCACACCCACATCAACCATCCACATGAATCAGCCCAATAGACTTTGTCGTAACTACCTTCAAGAATGACATGTCAAACCCCCAAAATCTCACTGGAAGTAGTGACACTCTCACAAAGAATTTAAACCCAATAAAAGTAGTCACTCTAATTAATGGTAATTGAGAGAAAATAATAAAGATGTGATCTCACATGCTCTCACCAAAAAGAAATATACCCTTAGCTTAGAAATAATACGATCTCAAGTTAAATAAAAATGCTAGTCAACCCAATTTATTTATTTTATTATTTTATTTTTATTATTTTTTTTATGCATCACTACATCTTTTTAGCCCATATAACTAGCTTCTACTTCAAACTATAGTTCCCTAAAATCAAGAAGGACTTTTATTAGGACGTAACGTAGGCTAGGGACATGGCTAACAAAGATGGGAAATAGGAAAAACAAAATGTATGTTTAAGAGAAATTTAGAGGAATTTTTTTTTTGGAATTTGCAAGGTGGATGTCACCTGTTATTATTTTTTTTAACAACATTTTTTTTAAGCAACAATTTTTTTCTTTTTTTTATTGAACTAGGCATGACTTCACTAGACAAAATATTTATTTATATTTTTCTCAAACATAAATAGGTGATGGATCTTGTAAGATAATGGAAAATACTCCAAATCGGAGTGGGTCAAGATAATAAGTTGAAAAAGAAAATTTTTTTTTTTTGTTTTTAAGGGCTCAAAAGAGCTAACTATGGATATTCATAAAAGGGGTGGCTAGAAAGGCTCAAACGGATCAAAGACGGCCTTTCCATCATCTTTTAGGGCTCTAAATAATCTTCCATATCTACTAATTAGATGAGCCTCCAAATGTAGTAACACACATTTTTTTTCTTTTTTCTTATTTTTTTAGGGTTAACTCAAAAGAAATATAGAGATCGTATATATAATAATAAACTACTAAGCTATATAAAGAATGGGCAAAAGGGTTACTCTCCAAGAAAAATGATAGGCTCAAAAACTCATTTGGTATTTATTATGACATGTTCATTCCTTCAAGCAACTCATATTTGTCTCCGACATCAACATGTTGAGTAGCAAACATAGTGTAACATCACTTCAGACTAAAGATAATACAAATACTAAAATTTGAAATCATCATATCATCCAATGTCAAAACAAATCAATTTTTTTTTTAACATCAGTCTACCCCCCAACTTATTCTAAATGTGAAAGGAAAATATACCTGCAGAAATGTAAAAATGACGCAGAAAAACTAATTAGAAAATGATAGAAAATAAATTTTTTTATTTAAGAAGATACGTTTCTAGAGGCACTACACTCTATATTCAGCCATCTTTGAAAAAACTTTTTGTTTGAAAATGTATATTTATAAAGGAGAAATTAAAAAAAATGTACATAAAAAGAAAAAGAAAATATATGAATTTTTTTTTAAAAAAAAAGAAGATGCGTTTCTAGAGTTACTACACTCTATATTCAGCCATCTTCAACACAAAAAGTTAGCAACAGTTAGTTTCTACAAAAAAAAATTAGTAAAAACTTAATCAAGATTCCATAATTAACGATTATTCCCTCCCCCCAACCAGAACGAAACATTGTCCTCAATGTTTTAAAGGAAAGAAGTAGAGTTTAGAAGACATCACCTGGGTGGGACAACACAAAAGAAAATATTTACAGGCGGAGGGTTAAATCTAATTTGTACTTCTTATTGTGGCTACTGTTACCGTCATCATTGGAACGCTCCAACACAAAGCTCCAGGGGTCTGGCTCTGGTTTATAAGCTTGTAACATATCAAGTAGCTCATTAGCAGTGTGAGTAAAAATAAAAAGCTTTTTCGCACTGGAAGGAATAAAGTAGTTTTTTATTGCATGGTTAAGAAATGCGATAAAGCCATCATAAAAATTATTGACATTTAACAAACCGATGGTTTTCTGGTGAATGTGCAGATGGGCCCAAGATGCTAGTGTGATAAGTGCCTCTAGTGTTGCAAGATCTCCTAGAAGGAAAATAAAAACATCAGCGTGATTAAGCATTTCAGTTATTCGTTCTTGCATACCTGAGACGACTAATTCTTCTCCAGTCGTTGAGTCAGACACATTGCCCAAAGGTTTTAGGACTCTAGGGATGATGCCTAACACTTGGTTTCCTCTGATAAAAGCAGCTTTTGAGACCAATTTTGATAACCCTCAGTTACCTCCTCTATACACTAAGTGTAATTTTCTCTCTGCTATGTTTCGACCAAGATCTATGGCTGCATCAACGAACTCTTTATGTTTGCCATAGGTAAATTCAGAAAGCACACAAATGTTCTTGAATTGTCTATTGGGAGTAACTGCCATTGGGATATTTCTCAAAAACAATTTGTGAGTGCTTAACAAAAAGTCATATTTAAGAATCTTGGTGACAGTGGATCACAACTGTGTATAAGGTGGCGTGTCAATGTCAAAAACGCGTAAAGCACATGACTCGATAGTCAAAAAGCAAACAGTAAAAACAAACAGTAATAAAATTATTAAAGACAATAATGCAAATGATAAAACAACAGTGAAATGAAATAAAATAACAATAAAGTAAAAGGATATTTTACAGGCAGTTGCGACTGTGGCTCACATCTTCCTCTGGTTTTATGGCTTGAACGCCCTCTATGGGTCGAGGATAGGCTTCCCATCCAGTTTTCTTATAAACTGGCAAACAGGGTCGTTTATAGTCAGATTCCGGAGACTATATCGTGCATGCTCTTTCTGGAATAATGGTCATAACTGGAGAATCGCTCTTTGCACATATCCACTAGGATGCGTTTCAAGAGACAGAAGGATATCATCCAATGACTCCTTATTCAAGCCATCCCTAATGAATTGAATTTTATCTTCCCTGTTATCAGACACCATTCCTAAAGAACATGGGTTTTTATTGCAATTCATTCTGGCACACTTATGACAAGCAACAGAAATTCTTCGAGCTCGTCGTTTTCTTGCATAATTTCTTTTTCCACAACCAGGCATGTATGCAATAAATTTTGGAGGTAACTCACCCGCCAATCGTACTTTCGCCTCGATTAACCAACGGATGTCAGCAGGTATGTTATTCCTCATGAGCAATCGTATGCGTTTGGACCGAGCTTTATAGATCGTAAGGAGGGCATTCTGAGGAAGTGAAGGGAATCGCTTGTGAAGCTTTGCTAGAATCTCGTTTCTGTCCATACCTTCGCCTCAGAATATCAGTTATTATGGGAAACTGAAGTAACCGACTTGATTGTCACGGAGTACCATTATCCGCCACTTTACCAGGGTAATAAACTAAAGCACACAAACAGAAAAACAAATTAAAACACACAAAGAAAATCAAAATCGTCCTCTTATTGAATTTACCTCAAGCTCCAACTGGATGTTGTAAACACCTCGCTCAATATTTCTGAGTTGGCTTTCTAAATCCTCAACATAGGCTACTAACTCTGGTGGTTGTAGAGCCCAAATGCGATGTGTTTTACAAGATTGAATCTGGCTTTTGAGATGAGTTTTGATACGTTGAAGTGGTTTAAGAATGTTCAGGAGGAACGATCTTCGTGTGGCACTCATTATTAACAATGGTAAAAGAAAACTTAATGACAAAAGAAACACACTTATGCAAAAATAAATTCAATTAGCAAAAGAATAAAAAGAAAGAAAGAAAGAAAAATCAAACCACCGAAAAGAAAAAATCAATTCAAATCTGGTGGGTCACTTAAATTTATTTCGGTGTCTTCTCCATGTGGTTGGTACTCTAGATATGGCTTTAATATTTGACCATTAACTTTAAATGTGACACCGTTCTTTGGGTCCTTAATTTCAATTGCCCCATGTGGAAAAACAGTATGAACAATAAATGGACCAGACCAACGAGAGCGTAACTTACCTGGGAATAGGTGCAAGCGAGAGTTGAATAAAAGCACTTTTTGACCTGGAGTGAAAGATTTTCTCATAATATACTTATCATGGAAGACTTTCATTCGTTGCTTGTAAATTTTGGCATTTTCGTACGCGTCATTGCAAATTTCTTCAAGTTCTGCCAATTGTAATCTTCTTTCTGAGCTGGCTTGATGCATGTCCAAATTGAATTTCTTGATAGCCCAACATGCACGATGCTCGAGTTCCACAGGTAGATGGCAAACTTTTCCATACACTAGTCTGTAGGGTGACATCCCAATCGGAGTCTTGAAAGCCATTCGATATGCCCATAATGCATCATCAAGTCTTAATGACCAATCTTTTCTGTCCGGCCTCACCGTCTTTTCCAATATGTGCTTTATTTCTCGATTGGAGATCTCCACTTGGCCACTGGTTTGCGGATGATATGGGGTTGCCACTTTATGTATGATTGAATACTTTGTCAAAAGAGCTTTGAATGCTTTATTACAAAAGTGGGCACCACCATCACTGATTATCGTTCAAGAGAATCCAAAGCGCGAAACAATGTTGCTTTTCAAAAACCCTAACACCACTTTGTGATCATTAGTTCTGCATGGAATCTTCTACCCATTTTGATACATAGTCAACAACAACCAGTATGAATTGATGACCAAAAGAAGGGGGAAAGGGTCCCATGAAGTCGATACCCCATATGTCAAAAATCTCAACCACTAAAATTGGATTTAGTGGCATCATGTTCCTTCGCGTAATGCTCCCCATTCGTTGACACCTATCACATGAAGAATAGAACGTGTAAGCATCTCGAAATATAGTAGGCCAATAGAAACCACATTGTAGAACTTTAGTCGCTGTTTTCTTAGCACTGAAATGGCCTCCACAAGCTTGTTCATGGCAGAATGAAAGGATATTGTGAATTTCACTTTCTGAGACACATCGTCTGATAATTTAATCTGCACAATACTTGAACAAATATGGGTCATCCCAAAAGAAATTCTATATTTCTGCAAAGAATTTAGCCTTGTCTTGCTTGGTCCAATGCTCTGGAAGTTTACCTGTAACAAGATAATTAACAATATCAGCATACCAAGGTAAAATTTCTACACTCATTAATTGTTCATCTGGAAAGGACTCATTTAATATTAATGGCTCTGTAATTGTGTCAAAATGAAGACGAGAAAGATGGTCTGCCACAACATTTTCTGTGCCTTTCTTATCTTTGAATTCCAAGTCAAATTCCTGCAAAAGTAACACCCAATGGATTAGTCTAGCTTTTGCATCTTTCTTTGTAAGAAGATATTTAAGAGCAGCATGATCAGTGAATACAATTATTTTACAACCAATGAGATAAGATCGAAATTTTTCCAATGCAAAAACTACTGCTAGCATTTCTTTTTCAGTAGTTGAATAGTTCAACTGTGCATCATTCAATGTCATACTAGCATAATAAATAACATGGGGAATTCGATCAACTCTTTGTTCTAATACTGCTCCAACTGCATAATCAGATGCATCACACATGAGCTCAAATGGTAAGCTCCAATTTAGGGGCTGAATGATGGGCGATGATGTCAACAATTGCTTTAATTTTTCAAAAGCCACAAGACATGAATCATTAAAGATAAAAGGTGCATCCTTAGCAAGTAAATTGCATAAAGGTTTAGAAACTTTGCTAAAATCTTTAATGAAGCGTCTATAAAAACCAGCATGCCCAAGGAAAGATCTTACTTCTCTGACCGTTTTGGGTGGAGGAAGATTAGAAATAAGATCCACCTTGGCTTTGTCAACCTCAATACCTTTGCTTGAAATGATGTGACAGAGAACAATACCTTGTGTTACCATAAAATGGCACTTCTCCCAATTTAAGACCAAGTTCTTTTCGATACATCTCTGCAGAACTAGTGTTAGATGACGTAAACATTGATCAAATGAATCTCCAAAGACAGAAAAATCATCCATAAAGACCTCAAGGAATCGTTCAACCATATCAGAAAAAATGCTCAACATGCATCGTTGAAATGTAGCAGGTGCATTACATAATCCAAATGGCATCCTCCTATATGCAAAAGTGCCAAAAGGGCAAGTGAACGTGGTTTTCTCTTGATCTTTTGGTGCTATGGGAATCTGATTATATCCTGAGTAACCATCTAAAAAGCAATAAAATTCATGGCCTGCTAATCTATCAAGCATTTGATCGATAAATGGTAAAGGAAAATGGTCTTTACGTGTGACAGAATTCAACTTCCTATAATCAATGCATACACGCTATCCTGTAGTTACTCTAGTTGGTATCAATTCATTATCAGCATTGATAACTACAGTGACTCCTGACTTTTTGGGGACAACTTGTACAGGACTGACCCATAAACTATTAGAAATAGGGTAAATGATACCTGCATAATTGCTTAAGGACTTCTGTTCTAACCACTTCTTTCATATTAGGATTTAACCGACGTTGCATTTCCCTAGTAGATTTAGCATTTTCATCAAGATGAATGTAATGCATGCAATCTACTGGATTTATACATTTTATGTCTGCTATGGTCCATCCTAATGCTCCTTTGTACTCTTTTAAAACATCCAACAACTTACCTTTTTGTTCGTCATTGACGAATGATGAGATGATTACCGGCAGAATACTTTCTTCCCCCAAAAATGCATATTCCAAAGTGTTGGGCAATGGTTTGAGCTCGAGTTTCGGTGGTGATTCTGATGATGGAATGAGTTTCTTTTCTGATGGCGCTAGTTGTTCAACTCTTGGCTTCCATTTATTAGTGTCCATAGATGGTGCTGAGTCAAGTAGGGCGTTGACCTCATCGACCGATCTGTCAATATCAAAATCCAAACCAAAGGGAGTTAAACATGTTTGTAAAGGATCATCACTAAGGTTTGAAACAAAAGTATCATCAACTAGTGCTTCAATTAAATCCACATCAACAATTCCATCATCTGTGTTATGAGGTTGTTTGGCAATGTTGAAGATGTTCAGCTCCATAGTCATGTTGCCGAAGGACAACTGCATATTTCCAGTCCTGCATTGAATGTGAGCATCCGCAGTTGCTAAGAAAGGTCGGCCTAGAATAATGGGGATGTGCTTCCTTGAATCCTGTATTGGTTGAGTGTCAATTACAATGAAATCAACAGGAAAATAAAACTTGTCTACCTAGATAAGCACATCCTCCACAATACCATGAGGTATTTTCGTGGACTGATCTGCAAGTTGTAACACCACTGGAGTTGGGTGTAATTCTCCCAGTCCAAGTTTCACAAAAACTGAATAAGGCAACAGATTTACACTAACTCCTAAATCCAACAAAGCATTGTTAATTGTGTGGTTCCCTATGCTACATGAGATAGTAGGGGAGCCTGGATCTTTGCATTTTAAAGGAATTTTATGTTGGAGTATAGAACTAATGTTTTCTGCTAAAAATGCCTTCTTTTGAACATGCATATTTCTCTTTTTAGTACACAGATCTTTAAGAAACTTGGCATAAGATGGAACTTGTTTTATAGCATCAAGTAAAAGGATGTTAACACTTACCTGTTTGAAGATTTCGAGAATCTCACCTGTAGGTTTTCCTTTCTTCCCTTTAGCTAGCCTCTGAGGAAATGGAGCTTTCGGAATATATTCTCGTGGGTTGGTTTCTTCTTTCTCCGCCGGTGATGAGTCATCAACGTTCACAGGTACAATTTGATTTTCTTTTGGCATCTCCACTTTGTTGTCGACTTCTTTTCCTTTCCGCAAGGTCATGACGGCTTTGACCTCTCCATGCTGCTGTGGTGAACTGATACTTGCTTCATGTACTCCTTTAGGGTTAAGCACTGGTTAACTTGGAAATTTGCCTTTCTCAACGGTCATTGCCAAAGTCTGAACTGAAGAGGCAAGTTGTCCCACCATCTTCTCCAAGCTTGAAACTGATTGGGCTTGTGAGTTGAATCCCGCTCTCAATTCATTCCGTAGTCCATCAATGGTGCGGTTCTGTTGCTCAATCGTGGAGTGAGTAACATTCCTGAAATTTTGGAATGCATCCTCCCATGGTCTGGGTTGAGAGTAGTTCTGGTTCTGATTGAATGGTCTTAATGGTGGCTGAGAGGCTTGAGGATTTTGAGGAATTTATTGCATTGGCGGAGCTGGAGTTGCTGGACCATTCTGTTGGAATCCTTGAGACCATGAAAAATTGGGGTGGTCTCTCCATCTAGGGTTATATGTGTTGGAGTATGGGTTGTAATTCGATGGTTTTCTCATTACACCTATGGCATTGGCTTGATCTGAGAATGAGTCAAGGTCATGTGGCTCTCTGTTGATTTAGCAGTTGATAACGACGCTATTTGCCGAGAGAGACTTTCAACCATCTCCTTGACTTCTTTGATTCTTGAAGTTGACTCGCCAATTTGAACCTCATTTACTCCTTTAACCCTTCGAGTATTCCTGAGTGATCGACTCCGTTGTTGGGAATTATCTGCTTGTGCTGGAAGAATTCCCAAATCTCTGATGCACTTTTGGACATTAGCTCTCCTCCACTTGTTCCCATTAGCCATTCTTGCACATTCGGTAATAAGCCTTCCAAAAAATATTGGCATTGGTGTCATTTCTCATACCCATGATGTAGACACTTCAAGAGTAGCCCATTGAATCACTCCCATGTTTCGAAAAACTGCTCGTCATTTCTCTGGGTAAACTCCGAGATTTCCCTGCGAATAGCATTGGTTTTATGCACTGGGAAATATTTATTTAAAAATTTCGTAACCATTTGTTCCCATGATGCAATACTATTAGCAGGTAATGTATTAAGCCATGAACGAGCTCTATCCTTTAAAGAAAATGGAAATAATCTAAGTTTTACATCATCATCTGAAAAATTCTCATATTTAAATGTTTGACAAATTGCGTGAAAATCATTCAAATGATTGTATGGGTCCCCATTTTCTAAGCCATAGAACGTAGGGAGACAATTTAGCACACTAGGTTTTAATTCAAAACTCCTAGCAGCTACATTTGGATATCTTATGCATGATGTGCTCAAATTAGCCAAAGGACTAAAATAATCTTTAAATGGCCTCTCCTGTGATGCTTGTAAATCCATTCCTAATTTATTTTTATCGTGCTTGTTTGTGCGAAGTGTTTTCTCTAATTCAAGGTCTATAGGTTCAAGATTAGGTAATAATGACCTACGACCATGCATGCAAAATAAATAAAATCACAATCAAAATGGGAACAAAACAAATAAAAATAAAGAAGAGGGAGAAATTACGATACTAACCTTATTGCGCTATTACAACCTTACTATAAAAATACACACAAAAAATAATTCGTGAAATAAATTAAAAATAAATTAAGATAAATAAAAATTACAAAGAAGAACTAATAAAAAAAATTAACTTGAAAATTAAATTACAAAATTTAAAGAAGAGAAAAAGAAAAGAAATATTAACCTCTAAATGTAAATTCACTTTTTTTTCTTTTTTTTATACAAGAAAAAAAATAAATGGAAATATTCACAAAAATTAATTCTAAGAATTAAAATTACTTACCTCCCCGGCAACGGCGCCAAAAACTTATTGTGCAAATTTTAGTGAACTCGCAAGCCCACGAATCTATTGTAGTATAGATTAATGGTGCGAGTGTCGATCCCACGAGGAGGTGGATTTTAATTATATATAAAATTAATTTAGTGAATGGGTGATTGGATTTAAGTTGGAAAATGATTTAGACTATGCTAAAACTTAAATTAAAATAACAAGAATAAATTCTGAAATTGGAATTAAAAGGGCAAGAATAAACTGAAGTGAATTCTATTGAAATGACGTACTTGGGTATCTGGATCCGTATCAACATGCATCATGGGCTAAATATTCCATATTAATACCAATTAAATCATGAGAGGGGAATCCACACCTCATGAACCACGATCTAATAAATATGGTGCTAAGGGCTTATCGTGCCAAATAATAATAATCTTATATTAGGGTACCGGTGAAACCAGGGCAGTACTAGACAAGATTAGTATTATTTGTCGATGAGAAGTCAAAACATCCATAAAAACTAGAGGGGAAGAGAAAATAAATTTACCAAATCAAGCCCATGACACATGTTGACACTTCACCTTCAACCCAAGCTTGAAAGAAAATTAGCCACTCATAGTTGAACTAGGGGCAAAATGGAAATTTATTAAAATACGAGAAAATACAAGATAGAGAGAGAATTACAGAAAATGAACCCCAAAAATGGATTCAAAGGTGCCAAATTAAGGGAGGAGACCCCCTTTTTATAGTTACATCGAGTAAATTATGGCCATTGGATTAAAAACAGTTTGGACGCTTAGGATTTCGCCACGTCAACAGCCACTATTTGCATAGTACAATCAACAGCCACTATTTGCACAATTCAGTCAATAGCCATTATTTGCACAGTTCAGTCAACAGCCATTATTTGTACAGTACAGTCAACAGCCACTATTTACACAATACAGTCAACAGCCACTATTTGTACAGTAACGCAAACAGTACTCGTACATGTGAATAGTATCGTACATGTAAACAGTATCATTTTTCTTTTATACTCCTCCTAAGGTTTTCCACCGTCCTGAGTTCAAAAATGATGTCCGTTTTTCCATTTGATCTCTAGTTTTTTATGAAATGACTATGATGCCCCCAAAAATACATAAAATACTTAATTAAAATAAAACACACATAATTAAAGTACAAGAAACTTAAACACATAAAAGTAAGGGTTGTTAGTAATACTTGATATATAAAATAACAATTTTCTCCTTTATAAATATACATTTTCTAACACTCAACATAGTCTACTAGGTTTATACCTTTTATGTCTACTATGATCCATTCTAATACTTCGTTGTGCTCTTTTAAAACATCCAACAACTTACCTTTTTGTTCGTCACTTAGGGATGATGAGATGATTACCGACAGAGTACTTTTTTCTCCTAAAAACCCATATTCTAAAGTGTTAGATAATGGTTTGAGCTCAAATTTTGGTGGTGATTCTAATGATAAGATGAGTTTATTCTCTGATGGTGCTAGTTGTTCAACTTTTGACTTCCATTTATTAGTGTCCATGGATGATGTCAAGTCAAGTAGAGCGTTGACCTCATCGATTGAACTGTCAATATCAAAATCAAAACCAAAGTAACTTAAACATGTTTGTAAAGGGTCATCACTAATGTTTGAAAGAAAAGTATTATCAATTATTTCTTCTATTAAATCTATATCAACAATTCCATCATCTGCCTCGTAGGTTGTTGGGTAATATTGAAGATGTTTAGCTCCATAGTCATGTTGGCAAAAGACAACTACATATTTCCAGTCTTGCATTGAATGTGAGCATCGGCAGTTGCCAAAAAACATCGGCCTAGGATAATGGGGATGTGCTTTTTTGAATCCTGGATTGGTTGAGTGTTAATTATAATGAAATCAACATGAAAATAAAATTTGTCTACCTAGATAAGCACGTCTTCCACAATACCACGAGATATTTTCGTGGACAGATTTGCAAATGTAACACCACTGGAGTTAGGTGTAATTCTCTCAATTCAAGTTTCACAAACACTGAATAAGATAATAGATTTACACTAGCTCCTAAATCCAACAAATCATTCTCAATTGTGTGGTTCCCTATACTACATGAGATAGTGGGGAAGCTTGGGTCTTTATATTTTAGAAGAATTTTGTGTTAGAGTATAGAACTAACATTTTCTGTTAAAAATGAATTCTTTTGAACATGAATATTTATCTTTTTAGTACAAAGGTCTTTAAGAAACTTGGCATAAAATGTCACTTTTTTTATAGCGTCAAGCAAAGGAATATTAACACTTACTTGTTTTAAAATTTCAAGAATCTCACATGTGGATTTTTCCTTCTTTCTTTTAGCTAACCTCTGGAGAAATGCGGCTTTGGGAATGTATTCTCGTGGGTTAGTTTCTTTTTTCTCCCCTGATGGTGAGTTCTCAATATTCAAAAGTATAATTTGATTCATTTTCATCACCGGCATTTCCACTTTGTTGTCGACTTATTTCCCTTTTCTCAAGATCATGATGGCTTTGACCTCTCCTTGCTGCTGTGGTGAACTGATACTTACTTCATGCACTTTTTTAGGATTAGGCATTAGTTGACTTGAGAATTTGCCTTTTTCAACAGTCATTGCCAAAGTTTGAACTGAAGAAGTAAGTTGTCCCACCATCTTCTTGAGGTTTGAAACTGATTAGGCTTGTGAGTTGAAGTCTGTTCTCATCGCATTTCGTAGTTCATCAATGGTGCGGTTATGTTGCACAGTCGCGGAGTGAGTAACAATGCTGAAATTATGCAATACATCCTCCTATGGTCTAGGTTGAGAGTAGCTCTAACTCTGATTGTATGGTCTAAATGGTGGCTGAAAGGCTTGAGGAACTTGAGAAATTAGTTGTATTGGTGGAGCTGAAGCTGTTGGTCCATTCTGTTGGAGTCCTTGAGACCATGAAAAATTGGGGTGGTCTCTCTATCCAGAGTTATATGTGTTGGAGTATGGGTTATAATGTGATGACTGTTGAGTGTTAGAAAATGTATATTTATAAAAGAGAAAATCACCATTTTATATTTCAAGTCTTACTAATACCCTTACTTTTATGTATTTGAGTTTCTTGTCATTTAGTTATGTGTGTTGTATTATAATTAAGTATTTTATATATTTTAGGGGTATCATAGTCATTTCACAATGAATGAGTGATCAGACGGCAAAATGGACGTCACTTTTGAACTCAGGACGGTCGAAAACCTTATGAGGAGCATAAAAAGAAAAATGGCATTGTTTAAATGTATGATACTATTCATATGTACGGTACTGTCATGTTACTGTTCACGATATTGCTCACATAGACGGATCAATGACGTGGCATTAACTAATAATGTGGCATTGACTGATGAGGTGTCACAATCCTATTGAACTAAAATTCTTATACACTGTTGATTGGTGACGTGACAGCATGTTAGTGGACCAAAAATTGTGCGTACGGTACATGCATAAACACAGGATTATTTTCAACCAAACTGCGTTACTATTCAAGTCAGGTGAAACCGTGTCACTGTTCAAACCGTGTGATCAAACCGCATATTGTTGACTAATGACGTGGCGCAATTCTGAGTGTCTAAACTATTTTTAATCCGATAGCTATGATTTACTCAATGTATCTATAAAAAAAGGGGCATTCTCCCCTAATTTGATATCTCTAAATCCATTTTGGACTCCATTTTCTGTAATTCATTCTCCATCTTGTAGTTTCTACGTATTTTAATAAATTTCCATTTTGCCCCTAGTTCAATTATGAGTAGCTAATTTTCTTTCAAACTTGGGTTGAAGGTGAAGTCTCAACATATGTCATGGGCTTTATTTGGTAAATTTATTTTCTCTTCCCCTCTAATTTTTGTGGATATTTTGACTTAATCTTATCTAGATACCACATTGGTTTCACTGGCTTTCTAGTACAAGATTATTATTATTAAGCACGATAAGCCCTTAACACCATATTGATTAGAGTGTGGTTCATGAGGTGTGAATTCCTCCCTTATGATTTAATTAGCATTAATAAGAAATATTTAGCCCATTGTAGATGTTGATATGGATCCAAATACCCAAGTACGTCATTTCAATAGATTTCTCTTCAATTTATTCTCATCATTTCAATTCCAATTTTAGGATAATCTACGTCACTTTCACCACAAATCCAACCACCCTCATACAAAATTAATTCTACATATAATTAAACCTCCTCGTAGGATCGACACTCGTCACCATTAATCTAATCTACAATAGATTCGTGCACTTACGAGTTCAATAAAATTTGCACAACAATAGATTTCTCATTACACCTATGTCATTGGCTTGATCTGAGTATGAGTCATGGTCATGTGGTTCTATTGATTTAGCAGTCGTTAATGATGCTATTTGTCGAGAAAGATTTTCAACCATCTCTTTGACTTCTTTGATTTCCGAACTTGACTCGCCAATTTGAACCTAATTTACTCCTTTAATTTTTTTAGTATTTCTGAGTGATCGACTCCGTTGTTGGAAAATATCTGCTTGTCACTGGAAGAATTCCCAAATCTCTGATGTACTTTTTGACATTAGCCACTCTTGTACATATGGCAATAATCCTTCCAAAACGTATTGGCATTGGTGTCATTTCTCGTACCCATGATGTGGACACTTCAGGAGTAGCTCATTGAATTGCTCCCATGTTTCGAAAAACTGCTCGTCTTCTCTCTAGGTAAACTTTGAGATTTTCCTGCAAATATTATTGGTTTTATGCACTGGGAAGTATTTATCAAAAATTTTGTTACTATTTGTTCCCATGATGTAATGCTATTAGCAGACAATGTATTGAGACATTAACGAGCTCTATCCTTTAAAGAAAATGAGAATAATTTAAGTTTAACATCATCATCTGAAAAATTCTTATTTTTAAAAGTTTGATAAACAGCAAGAAAATCATTCAAATTATTATATGGGTTCTCATTTTCTAAGCCATATAATGTTGGGAGACAATTTAGTATACTAGGTTTTAGTTCAAGCAGTTATATTTGGGTATCTTATGCATGGTCTGCTCGAATTAGCTAAGCGATTAAAGTAGTCTTTAAATGGCCTCTCCTGTGGTGCTTGTTGTTGTTGTTGCAAATCTATTTTATTTTTATTTTTAATTGCAACGTGTTTGTGTGTGCAAAGTGTTTTTTCAAGTTCAAAGTCTATGAGCTCAAGATTAGGTAATAATGACCTTCAACAATGCATGTAAAAAACACAAAAATAAATGAAAACAAAATAAATAAAAATAAAGAAGAATGAGAAATTACGATACTAACCTTATCACGTTGTTACAACCTTTCTATAAAAACACACTAAAAAAATACGTAAAAAACTAAAAATAAATTAATAAGATAAACGAAAAATTACAAAGAAAGATAAATTAAAAATTAAAATTAAACTACATAATTTTAAACAAGAGAAAAAAAAGAAATTCTTACCTCAAAATGTAAATGCACCTTTTTTCTTTTTTAAATAAAATAATTACAAGAAAACAATTAAAATAAATTATTTACAAACGAATTAAAATAACTTACCTCTCCAGCAACGGTGCCAAAAACTTGTTGTGCAAATTTTATTGAACTCGTAAGTGCACGAATCTATTGTAGAATAGATCAATGATGACGAGTGTCGATCCCATGAGAATGTGGATTTTAATTATGTATAGAATTAATTTTCTAAATGGGTGATTGGATTTATGGTAAAAATGATTTGGAATTAAAATGACAAAAATAAACTGAAGAGAAATCCATTGAAATTGACGTGCTTGGGTATCTGGATCTGCATCAACATGCACCATGGGCTAAATATTTTTTATTAATGCAATTAAATCATGAGGGGGAATTCCACTCCTCATGAACTACACTCTAATTAATATGTGCTAAGGGCTTATCGTGCCAAATAATAATAACCTTGTACTAGGGAGCCGGTGAAACCATGGCGGTATCTAGATAAGATTATTACTATTTATCGACGAAAAGTCAAACATCCACAAAAATTAGAGGGGAAGAGAAAATAAATTTACCAATTAAAGCGCACGACACATATTGAGACTTTACCTTCAACACAAGTTTTAAAGACTCATAATTGAACTATGGGTAAAATAGAAATTTATTAAAATACGTAAAAAAGTACAAGATGGAGAAAGAATTATAGAAAATTGAGCTCAAAAATGAATTCAAAGATGCCAAATTAGAGGGGAGAGCTCCTTTTTTTTATAGATATACTGAGTAAATCATGGCCACCAAATTAAAAATATTTTAGACGCTCAGAATTACACAATGTCATCAATTAACAGTACGCGGTTTGACTACACGATTTGAATAGTGACATGGTTTAGTTGTAAATAATCCCGTGTATATGCATTTACCGTACACGTATTTTTTGGTCCACTAACATGCTGCCACATCATCGATCAATGCCACGTCATCGTTCTGTATGTGTGAACAGTGTCGTCAACAATAACATAGACGACACCATACATGTGATTAGTACCATACATGTGAACAGTGTCATTTTTCCTTTTATGCTCCTTCTAAGGTTTTTAACTGTCCTGAGTTCAAAAGTGATGTTTGTTTTGCTGACTGATATCTCGTTTATTGTGAAATGATCATGATGCCCTTAAAATACATAAAATACTTAATTATAATAAAACATACATAATTAAATTACAAGAGACTAATATATATTAAAGTAAGAGTGTTAGTAAGAATTGAAATATAAAATGACGATTTTTTCTTTATAAATATACATTTTCTAGCACTTAACAACTATTAAAAAAATATATACTATGTCATATTTTCTAAACATATGTACTGCTTTATAAAAATATTTATAGTGGAAGATTATTACCTTAGAGTTCTCCTCACAATGAGCAATAAATGATATAGACCCCCATAATGATTGTATGGAAGATTTTGTCTATTTTTAGCATTTTTCTCCCATTTAGTCTAAAAAAAATAAAAGCCGAAAAGTAAGAAACAACAAATGGAAGAGACAATATAACAAGACAGTAAATTAAGAGAATTTAGAAGCTAGCTAAACATTCAAGGTTTATGTATTGTATCTTCAATCTTACAATTTATACTTTGTGCATCTTTTGGCCAAATAAGTAAATTAAATAGTAATAGCATACTATTGTAGATAATTCAAATGGCCAGCAATTTTTAAGCAAATTCATGCATGCTAGTTGCAAAAATCAAATTCTATCTTATTTATTCTAATAACTTGCTAATTTCCAAAAAAATAAAATAAAAAACACTTGTTATAGGTTTGCTATCACCATCAACATTACATTCTTTTTTATTAATTAAAGAAATCATACATGCATTCTTTCTAATTCTTTTTTATTAATAAAAGAAATAATACATACATACTTTATAATTAAAAAAAACTTGGAATGCCACCATAGAATTCAACAACCACAAATACAATTAGGCTTCTTATTACCGATTGAAAGAAAATATAGCTCAAAGATAAAGAAAGAACCAAAAAACATTAAAGTCAAACTTTATCCAAATTCACAATTCAAACCTAAGAATAAATAACACATCCATATCCATCTTACCAAAATCTCAACTACCATACTTAACATAAGTTATATCTTGCGCAAGCTGTGCTTAATTTGTTCTTATCATCTTCAAAAACAAACTTCTTAAATGACATTTGCCAAGAAGCAATATATGATAAATATATATTAAAATTTGTATCTTACATTCTTATTTGCACCAAATATCACATAAGTACTCCCAAATATCAAGAGAAATATTCTTTGGGGGGGTGTTTACATCCTTCCTCATCTGATCCAAACTCATTATATTTCTGTTCTAGCTTGTAACGATAACTAGGATAACAATCAGCCATGATATCATTGACACAAAGCACCACTTGCTCTTACTCTAAGTCCAAGTGAATTCTATTATGAATTAGTGAAATAAAAATAATAAACCGTGTAAATAACAAAAGAATCAAATCACTAATTTAAAGATGATAAATTAAAAAAAAAGCTAAATTTACTAAAAGTAGTTTAAACAACTCCATCCTGTCATCCCAAGGGATATGCTTCCACGACTCAACCTTAAGTGAAGCATGGGTACAAACAATGACACCACACTCACTAAATAGTTTGGATGCAAGTGACCCTATGACTTTTTTATGCTAAGCTGAGATTGTCAAAGCCACTCAAACTGGGACTCAAACAATGTAATCTAGATAACACCTTATGTAGGACCACAACCATTTTTGTTAAGTGAATTTGAGTCTACATACATTTGAGAAAAAAAATTAGAAGTACAAACAAAAGATAAAAAAAAATGTATTAATTTGTTACCCATGCTACTACGATGATCTGAAACAGTACTTGCAGCCGTAACACCATTAGGACTCTCATCTGAAGATGAAGGCAATGATCGTGGTTGTTTGTTTCTTCTTGGAGCCATCTGAAATAGAAATATAATATTTTTTATTAAATATCTGAAATATTTCGATCTTTTATCCCTCGAAGCTCACTAGATTCACTGCTCTTTCGGTTGTCACCCCATTCAAAAGCTCCACATCTTTTGCACTTCTAAAACTTACGATTTAGATTTTATCTTGTATGTGAAGTTCATAAGATCTTATTGTTGCAATATTTTTCACAAGTTTTTATCTGTGAATTTGGAATTTCACTCATGCTACAAGACATTACAATAAAAATCCAATTATGATGCTTCCTTATTAGTGAAGAGATAATTAATTTAATAATCAGTTCCTTAGGACTCTCAACTGCAACCTTCTGGCTTCTGCTAAAACCATATATTCCTAATAAATTTAGGCATTATGTCCCTAAATCAAAGAGTTAAAACTTTCATTCTCCAACTTAATAACAGTGTCATTGAAGTCCCAACTAAAGTTGGATTTAGTGGAAAAAATCATTAAGCTAGCATTCATTGAATCAAAACCAAATTGGAACATAATCCATCAATGAAAAATTTATATAGCAAATCGATCTTAATATCATCGTATTCAGTCTCACGATCAAAGTCAAAGGTTACGCCAACATGATAATCACAATAATCAATACTTTTCTCGAGAATGGATTGCAAATTGCAATTGCACATGGTTAGATCAATTTAACTCTCTTCAAAGAAAAACTATTCTTTTTTGTTTTTAAGCTAGAAACTTTTGGATCAATACAATAGTCTCTCAATTACCAAAATTTCTAACTATTATCATAGAGTAAATCCTTGATTTGTCACATTCAATCCGTTATTATTTTTATTCCATTGAAACAATAGGCAATATGATCTGGAATATAGAAATTGGGATTGTGGAATTCAAAACCTAGAAAACCAAATAGAAATTAGGGCAATAATTGAAGTGATTGGGAAGAGAACAACACAACTAAAATCACGGGATGAGAGATCAGTCCATTGTGGATTTAAGGGAGAGAGATAGTGAGCTCGTAAGATATCCTAACATAGCCGAGAGAATAAGAGAGAGTAAAAGAGCAAAGACACCCAAGACATGAGACATAGAGAGCTCTCATTGTTGGTGCATAGTGAAAGAGAATAGAGTTGGCATGGAGATCAGCGAGAGAGACCCAAGATTATTGTTGTGTGGTGAGGGAGAAATAAGGGAGACGTGTGAGATTTGTGTGCATTTGTTTCAAGCATGTGTGTAGTGTTCCATGTAGGAATATGAAGCTTTTATATTTTCTACAGAACACACCATTTTGTGCAAAGTGTTGTGCATTCCTTTGTAAGAATATCATTTTCCTATAATTATACATTATAATGGAACTAATGTAATTTTTGTATCTTTGTGTATATGTCTGTGCGTATGTGCTTATGCAATATTATGACACATTAATTTTAATACATGACGGACGTGAATTGACATGACTGACTTTCGTCATTCTTTTTCTTCTTTCTCTCTCTTATTTTTAGAGCATCTAACTCAAGCTATTCCTTTTTGGGATTTCTCCCTACATAGCTTTCTTTCTTCTTCTTCTTTTTTGGCTACCATAGTTAGCTCTATGTTTTAAAAATGAGCCTTAATGATCTATACAAAAAGCCAAAAACAAACACCACCACTGTGTTAGATATTTCACATCAACGCTAAAAGAATTTGAGACTTAATTAAGTTTTTACTCCTTGATGAAATAAATGGGTTATTTATCTTTCCATTTTTTTTAATATTCCTCCCATATAGATTTTTAATTTTCTCATAGAGTTACTCATATATATATATATATATATATGTAATTTAATTAAGATTTTACACCTTGATATAATATAAAATACATAAACATATAAGTCTATAATAGTTATTTTTTTAATAAATTAACACACAAATAAAAAAGAAAAGAGCAAGTCACTTGTGTGAGTGTCTATTTATACATATATAAGTTATAAAGTAGATTCTATAGTGTAACATAATAATTAATTGTAAAGTAAGATTCCTTTGAGATAAAGTATGACGATGTGTCTCGTAAAAAGGCCTCCCTTAATACCTACAAAAGGGACTTTTTAGTATTGTTGAGGATTAGATTCCTTAGATCCTCTCTTGTATTTACTTTTCTTCTAATAATATTTCCTCTTGTCTTTTCTTATATATTTATAAGAGTAAAGATAATTGAACATGCACATGAAAAGGAAAAAAAGAAAAGAGAAAAATCAGCAAGTGACGAGCTTTTGTGATAGGGACTATTGAAGATGTGACAAAAGCAGTGCTGGTATAAACGACCTAGTTTGACAACGAGACTGTCGAGAACATGAAAGGACATCACGCTTCTTTCAATAAGCAAGGCAACGAATATGATATCTAACTAGTGATGAACCCAAGCAGCGGCAAGCTACTCAATCAGTAAAGGTGTTGTCTGGTTACATCTTGTTATGAAAGTGTAAACTAACAATACATTATTAGGTTTCATGTACATGAACAATCTTTGAGAACTTCACCTATCTCAAAGTTTGATACTCATTTAGTTTCACCATATAGTGATCAAATAATGACAACTAAAACTATTACTAAACTTTAAACTTTTTATGCAATTAATCTTTTCACCATTAATCTATGTTTTAAATTTACAAGGTTCAATTTGTTTAATCATCATAAGGTAGTGCCTGATGGAAGAAAAGGTGAGAGGAACATAGAAGAAAAATCTAAAGAGAAAGATGAAATTGAAATGGAAATAGAAAGGATAACATTGAAAAAGTCTATTAAGAATATTTTTGGAATTAAAAATTTTCATGAAAAACTTTATATTCTATATATTCTATATGCAACTTTAATAGGGTAAATATGGAAAAGGGGTTTTAAAAAGTGTTCAAAAGGGTGTCAATAGTCTAACTCATTGTCTAATAAGTAATGACTTAGACAAAAATTTTTTAACTCCCAGTAGGCTAATGACATAAAAGATGGGGTTTTAATAACTCCACTCTTGATAGAAATATTTGAGGGTCTAATTGATTAATGTTGAAAAAAAATAAGAAATGAGAGATTTTGATCCTTATAAGGTTGTTTCTTATTCATCTACTACTTGTCCAATTGATGGGTGAATATTATAATAACTGATTAAAGTAGAGATGCCAAAATTTAACATGATGTAATTACCTGACACGAATACGACACAAATAAATAAGCACACATCATTAAATTTGACACAATTATTAAATGAGTTAGGTTCGAATTAATACGATTTTTTCCATATCGAGTTTGAGTTAAAGTTCTTGACCCACTTACCTTAGATATAATTGTACTTTCTATTTTAAATTAATTTGTAAGTTCTTATCATCAAAACTCAAATATTAAGGATGATTCTCTCTTTTTATTTTTTCTTTTTAGAAGAACAAACATATACATAGTGTTTCATTTACAAAATTTTATATAGATTTAGAATTTCAACAGTGTAAATGTGTAATTTTTTGATAGATATAACTGGAATAGTGTGCAAATGTTTGATATAAATTTTGTTAAATTAATATAGATATTAAGCAAGTTATTGGATAACTCGTTTATTTTCTATGTCAAGTTGAAGTTCAATATTTTGATATGATTATTAAATGAGTTATGTTTAGATCGATTTAAATATTATATAACACGAACATGACTCGATGACCCAATTTGTGAGCTCTAAATTAAAGTATGCACATGGTAATGAGTGAATAAAAAACGAGTTGTGCTTCTACATCACTCAAGACTTTTTTCCTCCCTAAAAAATCAACTTTAGGACTTATTCCTAGAAAATTAACTTTAGGTATAAGCTAAATGATTTTTTCTACAAGCTAGTTCTCCTTAAAAAGGAAATGGTGGTTTTCGAAGGTTTGGTGATTAATAGATTTGTCCTTCATCCGTGCTCAATTAAAGATGAATCATGTTAAATTATTGTGTTTCTTTATATTGTGTGATCATGAAATGTTGTGATTTATTTCAAATATTTAATGAAAATATGTATTCTTTAGAATAAATAGTGACAACAAAACTCTTTAAAAAAACTACAATAAAATATCACAGTTAATGTAAAAAATCACTTATTTCTCAAATAATGTGTAAAAATTACTTTTTGAAATAATATACAAGAAGGTTTGTTTTTCCATCACTCTTTTATTTTTCTTACGGTTATTGAGGTTTCCGTAAAAAGTGTCTTGAGTCATTTGAGTATTGTTAATTACAATAAATTTTGTTATTGTTATATCTTGGAGATAATTTATAATAAAACTGTTGGCAAACTTAATATCGTTGAACATTTTACAAGTGTGTGCAAATATTAAAAGATTAAATAAATTGTTACCACACACTTTTAATAATTTTAATTGTCATATTTATTCAATTTTCTCAACAAGTTTAAAGAATTTGTTCCCGATAGTACAACACCATATACAAACCAATATAACCTACACATTTTTTTTGATTACTGATTACACATCAGATTACTGTATTACACAGTTATTTACAACTGTTATAACAGCAGATCATTATACTGATATTTAAAATCAGATATATAAATGAAACTTACATTATTACATTAAATTATATTAAGTACATGCCCAAACATTATTACATTAAATTATATTAAGTACATGTCCAAACAAATAACTCTCACAGACGAGGGATGCTTCTGCTCTACTCGCATTTCATGAGAAAGAAGGACTTACAAATAAACTCCACACAATCATGTTTAATTGAGGGAGATTGAGTTCATGGGACTCGAATCATTACTCTCATAGTCATGCTTAACTTTGAGAGTAGTGGTTCATAACTTGGCCTTTTGGTTAAATGGCAACCTACATATTTTTTAAGTCAAGTGAGGGAAACTCTTGATTTCTCAACATGTTATCAGGCTACCTTATTGAGTAATAAAAAGTTATAAACTATTATATAATCTTATTTTGTAATAATTAATGTGACATAATTCAATTGATTAGATTAATTATCTATTGGCTTACATGATTTATTTTTATTATTTTTGTATTTTTATTCAATCAATAAATTTATTGCACAGTAATTTTTATAAAAAAATTATATAAGAGTTTGCATCTTCATCATCACTAAATATTATTGGAGGCAGCGAGGATATGTTTTTTACTCTTCTACATTTGATATCACATTCCCACTCTTAATTAAAGAAGTTATGAAATTATTCCATAAAAGCAAGCTAATAGTTAGATAATGTAATGCATGTTTGGGTTATGATAGATTTTCAAGAAATTGATTAAATGACGGTTACACATACCCATCGTGATTACAAACATAGACAAATTTTGAGTTTGAATGCTTGACAGTACAGTTGTTTAACTATTTCAATCCATTATATTAGACCAAATAAAGAATCTAAGTTTTTTATTGCACGTTTTTGTTATTTTTTCCGAATGAAATTTATGTTTTTATATACTAAATAAATAAAAAATCAAATAAAATGTAAAAAAAAAAAAAGTTAAGTGCAGCTCCCAAACACGTCCTTAGCTGCTTTAAAACCATGGCATGTCTTGTCTTCCATCAAACGGTTGAAACAGCTTATACTTTTCATTTCAACCGCCCTGTCAACGTCCCACAAATCCACAATACAATAAATCCGGTCATTGGATCCAACGGCTTTTTACAAATCAATCCATCATTCCTTAAAACTAGTCAAAGCGCTATTTGCTGTGAACGGTCTAAATCCTTCAGTTCGGTCAAACACGAATCTCATATACTATCACTGACCTTACTTTACCAAAACTACTCACTGTCTCCAAACTTTGTGCTGCTCAGTTCGGGTTTTTTATTTAAATATCCTCAATTTACCCTTAAATGCCAAATTTATACCCTATTACATACATATACCTCATGAAGATAGGAAAAGTCAAAAATAACCTTAAAAAAACTAAGAATTTACATATTTCTTCCCCTATGACTTCTCTTTTTCGGGCTTGTCCCACCGTTCTCTATTTTTCTTTTCTTCTCAACATTTCCCTCTTTATTTTCTTCTCTTCTCACCATTTTCCCTCTTTGACAGTTTCCTTCTATCTCTCCATTTCATTATTTGACAGTTTCCTTCTATCTCTCCATTTCATTATTTGACAGTTTCCTTACTTGACTTTAGCTCCAATACAAAGGTTTTTGATAAAAATAAACACTTAAGAAGGTGCATTATCAAGGTATATTTGAAATACGAATTATTTATATTGTTAGGTTTTGATTTCATTTCATTATAAGTGTACTTGCTAATGATTTATGAATTTTAGTAGTACATTATTCATTTTTTGTGCTTGCACACACACTATTTCATAGAATGTAGGGATTTAAGAATAGATTTTAAGTTATGAGTGATTGAAAAATCAGTGCAGGAAGAAGTCGGGTACGAAGTCGGGTACGAAGTCGGGTAAATCGAGAATTTAGTCGAGTAAGAATTAGAAATAAGTAAGTCGAGTATATGGTTAGGTAAGAAGTCGAGTAAGAATATTAAATGAGTCGAGTAAACATATTAAATAAGTCAAGTATATAGCCGGGTAAGAAGTCGAGTAAGAATATTAAATAAGTCGAGTAAGCAAATTAAATAAGTCGAGTATATGGTCTGGTAAGAAGTCGAGTAAGAATATTAAATAAGTCGAGTAAGAATATTAAATAAGTCGAGTATATGGTCGGGTAAGAAGTCGAGTATGTATATTAAATAAGTCGAGTATGAATATTAAATAAGTCGAGTAAGCATATTAAATAAGTCGAGTATATGGTCCGGTAAGAAGTCGAGTAAGAATATTAAATGAGTCGAGTAAGCATATTAACTAAGTCGAGTATATGGTTCGATAAGAAGTCGAGTAAGAATATTAAATGAGTCGAGTAAGTATATTAAATAAGTCGAGTATATGGTAGGGTAAGAAGTCGAGTATGAATATTAAATAAGTCGAGTAAGTATATTAAATAAGTCGAGTAAATGGTCGGGTAAGAAGTCGAGTAAGAATATTAAATGAGTCGAGTAAGCATATTAAATAAGTCGAGTATATGGTCCAGTAAGAAGTCGAGTAAGAATATTAAATGAGTCGACTAAGCATATTAACTAAGTCGAGTATATGGTCCGGTAAGAAGTCGAGTAAGCATATTAACTAAGTGTTGTATTAAGTCGAGTAATTTTTAAAAATAAGTCGAGTAAACGTCAAGTTATGAACAAGTCGAGTAATAAAGTCGAGTAAGTCATTTAATCGATATTTTTTTTTACTAAAATTTTTCTAATGATGGCAGTGTCTTCACTCGTTAATGGCAACTGTACGTGTTCCTATATTGTATAATGGTGAATGGACTCAGGAAAATGGTGAATATAGATTTACCGGTACTCAGATACGGGGTATTAAAGTGCCACATTCAACTACACTAGAGCAACTTGTCGAAAAAGTGGCAGAAGTAATTTCTATTGACCTTTCTGAATTTGTTATTAGCATGAAGTTCAAGTTCAAAACATCGTCAGAGCCTTTGCCACCTATGGAAATTTTGAATGATTGTGATGTAGAATTTTTTTTGGAAGAAGCTAATAGTGGTTTCAGAAATCCTCTCTGCATCACTTATGAACATAGGGTAAATATTATCGAGCTTAATGGCGATATAAGGGCAGAGAATAGTCCACATGCAAGACACCTTTCTTGGGAGGAGAGTGACTATTATCCAACCGTTGATTTATCAACTACCCAACCTGAAGTTGACAGAGTTAGAATAGAAGATGATAGTTTTATTCCTCATCCAACCGAGGTCCATCTTCATGTCGAAGACGGAATGGTACCAGACATTGCAGCACGAACTGTCCATCTTGATGTCGAAGACATGACACTACCGAATATTGAAGTAAGAACTGATAGTCCACCGGTGTTGACCATAATTCAGCCACGGTGTAGTAACAACTATTTACCGAGACTTGGTTTGCTGGCTAGTAGTAATTCAATAAGCACAAATGATTCGTTCCTTAGTGTTGATAATTTAGTATCAAATGAAGTTGGTGATGATAGCGATGGATTTATGGAAAGACAACAATTTTCCTCCAAAGAGGTCTTGCAAGGCAAGCTCAGTGCATATGCTATAACAAGAAATTTTGAATATAAAACATTTAAGTCTGGTAAGAATCTACTTGTTGTCACTTGCGTGGATAAAAACTGTAAATGGCGTCTTCGTGCTGTTAAGGTCAATAATTGTGGTATGTTCGAAATTAGGAAGTATTGCCATGTACATTCTTGTTCCCATGATGTCTCGAAGAAAGATCATCGCCAAGCTTCTGCGAAACTAATTGCCCAAAATATTCAGTTTAAGTATGATGGTTCATCTTCTTCATACAGGGCTGCAGAAATTAGACAAGATTTTCAGCAACAATATGGTTACGATATAAGTTATCACAAAGCATGGAGAGCAAGGGAATGTGCAATGCAACTTGTTCGAGGTTCACCTGAAGAGTCTTATAAATTGCTTCCACAATATATGGCAATGCTTGAGAAAAAGAATCTTGGGACTCGAACTTTTCTTGAGGTTGATGACACAAATCACTTCAAGTACTTCTTCATGGCAATATGTAGTTCTTTAAGGGGATTTTCTTCTTCCATTAGACCAGTTATTGCAGTTGATGGTACATTTCTCAAAGGAAAATATAAAGGAACTATGTTCATTGCCACATGCAAGGATGGTAACAATCAGATTTATCCATTAGCTTTCGGTGTCGGTGTCGGTGATAGTGAGAATGATGCATCTTGGTTGTGGTTTTTCACAAAGTTGAGAGAATCAATTGGGGAAGTTGAAAATTTAGTTTTCATTTCTGACCGCCATCCAAGTATTAAGAAATCTGTATCTACTGTGTTCCCGAATGCAACCTATGGAGTTTGTACATATCACTTAAAGCAAAACCTTAGGGCTCACTTTAAAGATGTTGATGTTGGTGGTATATTTGAAGCGGCTTCAAAAGCTTATCGACTAACACACTTCACATATTATATGAATGAAATATACAAGGTCAGCGAAGCAGTTGGAAAGTATCCTGAGGAGGCTGGGATTGATAAGTGGGCACGTTCGCACTTCGACGGACGACGTTACAGTATTATGAATACCAACATTGCTGAATGCATGAATGGGATTTTAAAATCTGATCGATTGTTACCTATTCATAAACTAATGGATGGGATAATTGACAAACTACGAGAGTGGTTTTGTAAGCGTCGTGAAGAGGCTGCAGCTACAAATAGTCGACTGACAAAATGGGCAGATAAGGTAGTGAGAAGTAGACAAACTGTCTCTCAAAATTTTCGAGTGATCAACTTAAATCTATATGAATTTATTGTCAAAGATGGTGATCTTGATGGGCATGTGAATATGTTAGAAAAAACTTGCACTTGTCGGGAATTCCAACTTGAACAATTACCATGTGTACATGCTGTGGCAGTGTGTAGGCATCGAGATTTTTCAATCTATGATTACTGCTCCTATTACTATTCAAGTGATGCATGGGTGTTAGCATATTCTGAGACTATTTATCCTGTTGGTCCTCAAGAGGGGTGGGATGTTTGTGGTGATGTATGTGCCCGCGAAGTACATCCTCCTCTAGAAAAGCGGTCAAGTGGGCGTCTAAAAAATAATAGAATACCATCTAGGGGTGAGGAAAAGGTGCCTCGTAAATGCAGTCGGTGTGGTGGTCGTGGACACAATCGACTCAAATGCATGACGCCAATGCCGTTACATGAGTGATACCTTGTTTTAAATTTATATGCAATGTAAGTGTCTCAATTCTTGGTATTCATTTATGTTTTATTTATTTCGTTAATACTATTTAAATATGTACTAAATTTAATATTATGTGTACAGGGCTTGACGAAGGATTTAGCTTGTATGTTGTCTTTAAATGGTGGCATCGTAGATTTTTGGGTTATGGCTTAAGTTCTTGGAGCAATTAAAGGACTATGCTAAGTCATTGTATAAGGATCAATTTACTAGTTGTTATTTACTAGTTGAAATTGTATAAGGATGAAATAGAATTGTATTTAATATTTCCTGGATAATTTAAAGTTGTTGTAGAGTCGAGTGTTTCCTGTTATTAGTCGAGTTTTCTCGAATTTGTAAGTCGAGTTTTCTCGAATTTGTAAGTCTAGTTTTCTCGACTCTTTACTCGACCTACATAAAAAAATATAAAATTTCTTAGGAGACTTAATGCTGACTAAATAATAACAAAAACCAAAATATTTAACTTATTCACACATTTACAACAATACAAGTCAGTTCATAAGGTTTTGATTAACATTATCCCAAAAGTTAAACTACAAACTAATACGAAGTCGAGTATTCTTGATTATCCAAAACAATGAACTTCTTGTCATCATCAATCGCACTCCTCTATTAACTTCTTGTCAGAAAACAACCTTGTTGCCACTTGTTTTCGGTATGAGTTAATGCCTGCTTGTGTATGAACGTCATATGGAATGTCTAGACCATATACAAGTGCCTCCAAATAAAACATAACAAAAACCCCACAATCATTGCTGCAAGAGATAAATAGAAAGTGATAGTTATTTGATATTACATAACTCAAGGGATAATATAAGAGAGGCAACAATATTTCTTACTTGTTTTTTTGTTGTGGGATGTCTGAAACTCGCACAGCCTTCCACTTACGAGTTAGAGAATTATTATCAGAATGTGAAGTATACCATGATATCCTATCTAGAATCAATGGCATCATAACTACAAACGGCAACAATTCCTTCTCAAATGCACTGTCATTCATATAATCTAACATGGAGTCATACACAAAAATTATCTCCTTTTGAAGGTCAAACTGTGCTAGTGCCCAATGATCTTGCTTAGGATGAAGCGGAATATATACCTACAGAAAAAACCATGTAAACCACTAAATGGAGAAAAAAAACTATAATCAACATGTCAAATAAATATAAGCAACTTACTTTGGAAACATCTTTCCAATGAACAGCACATTTAAGTTTTTCACCCTTGGCATAATCAACGACATAATTAGTAGCATTATTTGTCCATACTTTTTCAGGGTTGATCACGTAAACTGAATACAGATGCTCTAACTTTCGCTATCATTACAGAAAACAAAAGTGTAAGTGTCTTATATATTTTATATTTTCCTATATGTTTTATAAGTGTAATAACAAACTTACTTGATATATAGTGTCCATTATGGCACATCGTTGCATACTATAACATGGGGAGTTGACCAAGCTGTGTCGTACAGCATAAAAAAAAGAGTCCAAGTGCTGTAGGTAATAGACAATAGTTATTATATGCATTGTTTAACATATTCATTAAAGTACCTAACAAAAATTATTACTGCGCTAGATATCCATGATCTTGGTTTGCATAATAGACGGAAGAAGTCTTTATCTGCGTCGTGGACAGGCCACCTTATTGTCAAACTACCATAAAAAATAAGAAATATTATTACATAGCAACTTGAATAAATATAATTAACCCTAAAACAAGAATAAAAGAAGAAATAAATATGATTAACCCTAAAATTAAAAAAAAAAAGAATAAAAGAAACTTACGGCTCCATATTGCCATCACGCATCCAATCATCAAAGTTTATTGGACCTTTTGATTCAGTTACTGCATCCTTTCGTGACTTCTTATAAGGGTCAGTGTAAGGTGTGCTAACATATACTGATTTTTTTCTCTTTTTTCTCAGATAATGTTGTTCCAATGGAACACAAACTTGTTCTTTGCATCTTTTTTTATCGTGAGATTTGCTAGAAATTTCATCAGTAATGTTAATTACACCATGTACAGGTGGCTGTATTACAAGTAAATAAAACAAAATTTAGAATTTTGTATATAATTGCTAGTAATTAATTTCAACACAAACTAAATTTAAATTTACCAACCTCAACATCAATTTTATTAGCATCTACATGAGCAGCCCCTGCGGTTTGATGATCATGTGCAGATGGCTATATTACCGATAAATACAATCAAATTTAGAATTTTGTACATAATTGCTAGTAACTAAATTCAACACGAACTAAATTTAAATTTACCAACCTCAATATCAATTTTATCAGCATCTACATGAGCAGTCCCTACGGTTTGATGATCATGTGCAAGTGGCTGTATTACAGATAAATACAATCAAATTTAGAATTTTGTACATAATTGCTGGCAAGTAAATCTAACACAAACTGAATTTAATATTACCAACCTGATCATCTATTTTATCATGGTCTACATGAGAAGCCATTGAGATATGAGGATCATGTGCAGGTAGCTGTATTACAGATAAATACAACATAATTTAGAATTCTTTACATAATCATAACTAACTGAATTTAACTTCAACTATATTTAATATTACAAACCTGAACATCCATTTTATCTATGACTACATCAGAAGCCACTGAGGTAGGAGGATCATGTGCAGGTGGCTGTATTATGAATAAATATAACAAAATTTAGAATTCGCTCTTAATTATTGTCAACTGAATTTAATTTCAATTTTGTCTAAGCCACTGAAGTAAATGTAAAAATATATAAAAAAAATAAAAATCGCTTTTAAAAGTGTTTAAAATGTTGCAAACCTGATCAGTGAGGCTATCTTTGCCTGCATTAAAAGATGTTAGAAACTCCTCGAGTAATTTCGTCGTTCTCCATAAGTCTTTTGTAATGTTGTCAAGCTTTGCTTCCAACACATCAATCTTTTGCACCTTTTCCTCTATTTTGCTTAATCTGTCATAAATTTTCTGAAATGTTGGAGCAACATGATCGCCTATAGAGACACGACAAGACGGAGTGACCTACAAACATGTTTTAAGATATACTGCTAAGTTAATTTCATAAATAAAAATCTCAAAATGTCTTTAAACAAATCAACTAACTTACATTTTTGCTTGTTTTTTCGTGGAACGGTGTTGTCCTCTGAAAAGTAGGTGCATTACGTGGCGAAGGAAAAAATCCTAAGGAGGGTGCATTGAATGGTGTGTGTGAAATATCATCAGTGATGGTTGCACGCCTATCATCCATAACAACATCAACTTGCTGCTGCATTTGCACATTTGAATGTGCAGAAATTGGTTCGTTGTTAGGCTCATCACCACTCACAGTATTGAGTTCGCCAAGCTCTTGCTTCCACTCAATTTCCGAAGCCAAGAACCATTGCATGTAATGTTGTGCAATCTCATTACTTCCATCACTTTCGGTGGCATGCAATGTTGTCGCTACAGTCAACTATATAATATAGATGTTAATTAATTAATACCAAGAAGGTAATAATACTTTAACTAAATAACTCAAGTTAAACTAAATAATTCATGTTAATGGTTCACACTTAAATAAGAATGAAACACTTACGGTGTCTTCCTCTTTCAAGGCTTTATTAATTATATCAGCCATAATCTTGTTCTTACAGAACCACTTAAGAATTCTTGGAACCTTTAAATCACCCTTTTCGGTTGCAAATTTTTGGCCGAATTCATAAATAACCTCGTATGTCCACACCTGCAGTATTACAACACTACATTAATATCATATAAAATTCATGTATTTATTATAAAGATAAATAAATAAGCATTCTCACCTGAAATGCAAATGGAAAACCATAAAGGCTGTATTTCTCTTCTGTGTTTGGATCTAATGAACCAATTCTTTTGCTTCTCCTTGTAACTGTGTTCTTTAAGCTTAACATTGTTGCCTCGAATGACAAGCGACCCCATGGATAATTATTAAATTCTTTAAAGTTGTCTAATAGACGAATATGGAGGTCATCAATCTTATTCTTGGGCTCCTTTCCTAGCAACACTGACTCTAAGAAATATAGCATGGCGAACTTGACCATCAAGGTATCATCATTGGAGTGGGCTGTTGAAAAAGCTTTCTGTAATTGTTTTTGAGTAAATTCATGATTGCCCCCCATGAACACATCACATATACTATCAGTATTGTCTTTCTCATGTACTAGAAGATCATGTTCTTTGTGGCATTTCAATCCTGTAATTAAGGCAAACTCAAGCATAGAAAATCTGCACTCTTTTTGTCCTATTTTGAAGTACATTGCCTTATCAGTTGATCTTACATACCGTAATAATAATGCATGAACAATTTGGCCAGCGAATTTTAGATCTTGAAGGTGCACAAAATGACCAAAGCATGTTTCCTTAAACACTTCATATTGTTGCTCTGTGAGACGTTGCTTTATAAGTGAAAGTGCCTTTAGTGATGACATATTAGACACTTTTACTAAAACCGCCTTCTGATCGTCGTTATCTAAATTATCATCAGATGGCATGGTTTTTTTTTGTATATAGTCCAGAACCTACAGGATCAAGTAAAAAGTTTTATCTAGAGGTTAAATGAGTTACAAACTAATCATATGAAGCTTGATAGTAAACAATTCAAATGTTATTAGGCTAATAACTTGCCAACAACTATTTTCCAGCTCATAATTGAACTCTAACCCTGATTTTAGAACACAACACATATAGATTCTTACACTACAATCCTTAATTTCATAAATTTACAGAACAATATGTTTATAACAAAATTCAAAACAATAATAAATAAAAGGCATATCCAATGAAAACAATCAAATAACCTTTAAAATTGAATCATAATGTTTCAAAACCAAACACATTCTTTCTCCAACCGCAAAGCAAAAATTGGGAAAACTAACCCACATGATTCTTTAATCAACTTTTTTTTAACCACATTGTTGCCAAATCTTAATTGTTGCACTAAAAAAAAATAGAATACAAAATCCATAGAGGAAATAAAATAAATTTGAAGTTCTTAAAATAAAAATATGTTGTCTAACATTTGTTTTTTTATGTCTTTTCGTGATATATTGTATTACATTGTTCATATTATACTTCTAATTCTTTCCATTTTCAGTAATCCCATAAATTATACCCAATTCACTAAATCACTTACTATGTTCAAGCAAAACCCTAAAATTTTTCTTTGAATATTTGTAGGAGAAAGAAGAAAACGAAAATTATTTACCTAGTAACCAATGATGGAGGCAAGACAAGGTGGTGGTGACACAGCTGAGGCGATGGTGATAGCTGAAGTGCAGAATGGGTACAGAGCCGCTTGTTCTTCAAGGGGTTTTCTCTCTTATTTTGTTTACTCGACTTTGTGATTTTTGGGTGGGAATCGATCTGTTTTGTTGGCTTTTATTAAGGTTATTTTTGTATTTTCCCTGATCTTTTTAAGTATATACGTGTAAAGCTAGCAATTTTAATATATGGGGGTATATTTTGGGTATTTTGAGGGAAACCAGGTATATCCCACGCAATTCGCTCGCTCAGTTCAAATACACAAAAAAAAAAAAAAAAGAGAGAGGTTCTCCATCTCTGTGATTAAACAAAATCCGAAAAAAAAAATTAAAAGGAAAACATTAGCAGTACACGTTAACAAATGACGCTAACCCGGCTCACGTTAGCATCGCATGGTGCATCCTACACCGTCTGTCTCCGCTATGGTCCTTTTCTCCTCGTATCTTCTATTCTAGGTTTAGGCTCGTTCCTCTTTCTCTCTCTTTTATGCTTTTCGAAAACACAGCGTTAGGGTTAGGGTTAGGTTAGGGTTTGGGTTTTCTTTTCAGATGGATCAGAGGAGGCATCAATCCAAGGACTCGTTGCCGTACTCGAATCTCTTCAATCTTGAGGTTTGTCGCATGGGTTCTTACTCTTTGTTAATGGGTTCTCTTCATTTTTTTGTAAGACATTTTTTTTAATTTCGGGTTTTTAATTTTTTGCCTTTTTTGTTGGGTTTTATGATGAATTAATTATGTTCGATTTTGTTCAATTGATTTTTCTGTTTAATTTTTTATTGTGGATTGTTACATGGTTGTGTTATCTTTTTTTTCCTTTTGTTTTTTTGGCTGTATTTTAGTCTTTGATGAACTTCAAACTTCCGCAACAAGATGATGATTTTGATTATTATGCGAATAGTAGTCAGGATGAGAGCAGAGGTAGCCAAGGTACACATTGTTTTCAACCTTTTTCTATTCACTTAAAACTTAAGAGGATGCATATCAGTTTTATGCTTAAATTGAACATTTTTCTCCATATTGTACTCTTTTCAAGCAACTTACTCGAAGTATGTATTATAAATGTCTTAGTAGTTTTAATGATGATAGAGAATTCGGGTTACCAAGCTGTGAACTTATGTGCTGATACATTGTGCTCGTGAATGTTTGTTGATTACTAAATAGGTGGAGCAAAGCTGAATCACAGTAATGGTACCATGTCTGACTTGGTGAAGACGAAAAAGCGTTCTCACAACAGTGAAGAGGAAGATGAGGATGGATATTATGGGACACACATATCGGAGGAGAGGTATCGATCAATGCTTGGAGAACATATCCAGAAGTACAAGAGGAGGATCAAGGATTCTCCAGTGACTCCAATTCTGCCTCGAGTGGGGATTTCTGCTCCAAAGACTAATTTGAGTGGTTCAAAAACTAGGAAGTTGGGGAGTGAGCAGCGAGGAGGGTTATATGAAATGGAAACAACATCTGATTGGCTCAATGATATTAGTCCCAGAAGGCCTACAAACTATCATGAGACAGAATTTACACCCAAGTATGTTGCCAATGCATTTACTTATGCCTTTGTTTTTCATTTTGATGTGATTGACTAATGTGCATAAAAATACATTTTCATTATTTACGCTTTGCAGGGTAATGTACGAACCTGCTTATTTGGATATTGGGGAGGGTATCACATACAGGATTCCGCTGAGTTATGATAAGTTGGCACCATCTCTGAATTTGCCGAGCTTTTCAGATATTCAAGTGGAGGAGTTTTATCTGAAGGGTACTTTAGATTTAGGATCCTTAGCAGCAATGATGGCCAATGATAAAAGGTTTGGGCCAAGAAGTCGAGTCGGGATGGGAGAGCCCCGACCTCAATATGAATCACTTCAGGCAAGATTGAAGGCCTTGGTGGCCTCTAACTCAGCCCAGAAGTTCAGCCTTAAGGTGTCTGATATTGGGAACTCTTCCATCCCAGAGGGGGCAGCGGGAAGCATACAACGGTCAATTTTGTCAGAAGGTGGTATATTGCAGGTTTACTATGTGAAGGTTTTGGAAAAAGGAGAGACATATGAGGTATTTGTTCCTTTTGTATTATAATCATTTGACAGCTATTGTTTGTCTTTTTGTTTGTGTACATGATGAACTTTGTTTTCTCTTTGTTTAAAACTAAATTTCATTTCCTTGTTTGCAGATAATTGAACGAGCTTTACCCAAGAAGGCGAAGCTAAAGAAAGACCCTTTGGTGATTGAGAAGGAGGAAATGGAGAAAATTGGCAAAGTTTGGGTCAACATCGTTAGAAAAGATATACCGAAATATCATAAGACTTTTTTCACTTTTCACAAGAAGCAACAAATTGATGCCAAGAGATTTGCAGAGACCTGTCAGAGAGAGGCACGTATAATGCCATGGAGCAGTTACAGATCTATTTTTATTATTAAATATAATTCTTCTGGTATCTTATCCTGATGTTATACTGGCAATTGACTTTTAATAGGTGAAAATGAAAGTAAGTAGGTCGCTCAAGTTGATGAGGGGTGCTGCAATTCGCACAAGGAAATTGGCTAGAGACATGCTATTGTTTTGGAAGCGAGTTGATAAGGAGATGGTATCCTTCTGTTTTGTTTGTGAATTTTATTATCCATTAAACCTAATGGGCTGTCTTGTAGATTAGTATTGTGTTTGTTAAGTACAATGGTTTCAAATAAATAGAAGTCACATGGGGCTTTGCGGATGTGTGCATGTTTTTGTTTAGTCTTTCTTTCTCTTTTTGCTTCTCCATATTTGTTGTGATGTATATATATATATATATATACACACACGTATATAAAGGACATGTCTGGTCATTGGTGCAGTTGCTAATGCATGCTTGATAGACCATAATCTTATTATAGTTGTATGTTAATAACCTGGGGTCATTTTTAGTAATTATTCAGATCTTTAGCCTCCAAGAGTATTCAGCTGGTAATTTAGAAATGCATCCTCATGTCGCAAAATTATCAAGATCATGTTCTTTAGCATGATTAGTTTCTTGAAAAGAGTTTGATTCTACATGTTAGAATCTGAATGGAAATTAGGGATTAAAAGAATTAGACTAAACATACAACCATTGTTTAACTAGTGTATGTTGGTATGGTAATAGGTAAGCAGAGGATTCAGGAACTCCTTGTTTTATATTGTTGTGTGATAGTGAATCCCTTTCTGTGCAGGCAGAAGTGAGGAAAAGGGAAGAAAGAGAAGCTGCAGAAGCTTTGAAGCGTGAGCAGGAGCTTCGAGAGGCAAAGAGACAGCAGCAAAGGCTTAATTTTCTCATACAACAAACAGAACTTTACAGTCATTTTATGCAAAACAAGTCAAGTTCACAGCCGTCTGAAGTTTTGCCCGTGGGCAATGACAAACCAAATGACCAAGAATTGCTGTTGAGCTCTTCAGAATTTGAACCTGGTGAGGAAGAGGATCCTGAGGAGGCTGAATTGAAAAAGGAGGCCTTGAAGGCTGCTCAAAATGCTGTCTCTAAGCAGAAAATGTTAACCACTACTTTTGATACTGAATGTTCAAAGTTACGTGAAGCTGCTGACACTGAGGCTGCTATGCTGGATGTCTCAGTTGCAGGATCTGGCAACATAGATCTACATAACCCGTAAAATTTTTTTATTTTATTCCTCTTTATCCCATTTACGGCTGACTAGTTGTATACAAACTTTATTTCTTAGGATGGTTAATGAACTTATTTGCCAACTTATGCAGCTCGACCATGCCTGTCACATCAACAGTTCAAACACCAGAATTGTTTAAAGGTTCCCTCAAAGAATACCAGTTAAAGGGCCTCCAGTGGCTAGTTAATTGCTATGAACAGGTTATACAGTCCTGGACAGTTTTATTTATTTACTTTTTCTTTTCTTTTCTTCGTTGAGCATGGGTTGTACATAATTGCTAATAGTGAAGGTCACTTGTTGTCTTTCAGGGTTTAAATGGTATACTATTGCTAACAGTGAAGGTCACTTGTTGTCTTGCAGGGTTTAAATGGTATACTTGCTGATGAAATGGGTCTAGGAAAGACCATTCAAGCCATGGCTTTCTTGGCTCATTTGGCTGAGGTATAATTCTAATTGGTGTCCAAGATCAATGTGTTCTATAGCTATATATTTTTCCCCTAGTAACTTGCTTTTTCGTCTTACACAGGAGAAAAATATATGGGGTCCTTTTCTGGTTGTTGCGCCTGCATCTGTGTTGAATAATTGGGCCGATGAAATCAGTCGTTTCTGCCCTGACTTGAAGACTCTTCCATATTGGGGTGGGCTTCAAGAAAGAATGGTACTTAGGAAAAATATCAACCCAAAGCGTCTTTATAGAAGGTAGCATACTATCAGTGACAGTTCTTTACTTTACTGAAAGATAATGACATTAATGTCCTCTTTGGAAAGTGCAATACTATTGTGCTTCTGACATGACCACCTTGTAGTGGGAGTGATATTGCTTGAAATACAGCTCTTGTATTTGTTGGAATGAGGAATGTAAGATCGTACCATTTACATAGCAACTTTATTAAACCTAAGCAAGTGTTACTGCTACCTTAAACATTCACTGGAATTTTCTTTATTTTGGGGAATTGTAGAAGGCTTTGAAAGGGAATCATCTTTTTACCAGTAAATTGTAAAATCATTTTATACTGGTACCGTAAGAAAATTTGTGTTAGTCCCATTCCAAAATCAAACTTAATTTTGCAGATGCTCTGGTAATTGATTAACTTCCTCAACTTAGATCCCAGAATGGTTTCAATACTTATTACGTCAGCTTGTTAAGAAGATTGTTGTTTCTGTTTTGTCTTCCTCTATATAATTTTGTAGCCAGAGCATTTAATTATAGCCATGATTCATATGCAATTATCAATGTTCTTTTTCCATTTCTTACAGGGATGCTGGGTTTCATATTCTCATTACCAGCTATCAGCTACTTGTGGCAGATGAGAAGTACTTTCGTCGTGTCAAATGGCAATATATGGTTTTAGATGAAGCTCAGGCCATCAAAAGTTCTAACAGGTACTCCTTTTCTCTTTAGGCTTATTTAGTGGCTAGAGTTATGAGATTTTTGCGCAAGATGATTTTCATTTCTTTTGTTGAGTGAGCTGGTACACAAAATTGAATTTTATTTACTGAACATGTTCTAGAAAGTTGGTTTAATGAAACATTGCTATAAATTAACAATAAATAAATAATGGAAAGTTGGTTGCTTCTTGGGGAGTCCCAGCTTGTAAATGTTTATTTAGATGCTTTGCTACTTTACCTGGTTGGTCACTTTTGCAGCATCTTTCTGCTTTTATTTTTTTCTCATTTTTATTTTATTCAATTACTAATTTATTATTATATTTTTTGATCTTCCACTTTCATCAAGCTTTCACTGTGTCAGAAGTGATTGTTAGTAGATTCTTCACACACACACGCTCTTTTTCAATAAACACTATGCATACAATGTTCATATGTTGTATCTGTTGGATGCTTTGTAGTTGATAATTTTTTCTGTATCCTGTGTTGCATATATTTTAGTTCTTTACATTTCTTTTATTCTCATATACACCTGGTTGAATTTTGATTGGACAGTATAAGGTGGAAGACTCTGCTTAGTTTTAATTGTCGGAACCGCTTGCTTCTGACCGGTACACCTATCCAGAACAACATGGCAGAGTTGTGGGCCCTTTTGCATTTCATCATGCCAACATTATTTGACAGCCATGAACAATTTAATGAGTGGTTCTCTAAAGGGTACATATTTCTCATTCATGTCTGATCACTTTGAACAAATTTGACAGGAAAACTAACATTTTTGTTATTCATGATCTTTCATCAGTATTGAGAGCCATGCGGAGCATGGGGGTACTTTAAATGAACACCAGCTTAACAGATTGGTGAGTACACATTCATGGTAGTTTCTTCGCAACCTTGAGTACTTAACTTTTGGTTCAGATTTTATTTTGTTATCCATGTTATATGATGCTTTAAAGAAATTTTGTTACTGCATTGAGTGTATGTTTGGTAAATATAATGGGTATTGTAAAAGAAGAAAGCAAAGAAAAATCAGTTAAGGAAAGATGACGTGATACGTGGTCTGTTTCTGATCAGTTTGTCTTCTATGCCAACATATCAATGTGCCATATGGTGAATTTTGTTGCTTTGAAGAGTTGGTAGAAACCTTCTATGCTGGGGAGGTTTCAGATAACTTTATGAATCTCATGGTAGGTTTTTGCAGCGTTTTAGGGAAAGTTTAAGATGGTATTCAATATCTCAATGTAGATTTCGGATGTATTTTTACCTTAAGTGAGGTCAATGAAATTCCCCAACTTATTTATTATTTATCATTTTGGTCTCTGCTACACTAAATTATCTGATAGCATGTTCAACCTTCAAGTATGTTGGTTGTGTCATCTGGTTCTTTCCAGCAAATCTATGCTTATTAAGAAAGCCACCTTCTCCTCTTCAATATAATAATATAGTCTCTTTAGCTGGTAAAGGTGTCCTGCTCTTCCTGTCCCCATCTTTAGGATTTGAAGATGGTGTTTTGGACATGAATTTGTGGTCACTGATCTTTTCCCTGTCTTTGACAGCATGCAATTTTGAAACCCTTTATGCTGAGACGAGTTAAGAAAGATGTTATTTCTGAGCTGACTACAAAAACTGAGGTTATGGTACACTGCAAGTTAAGTTCTCGACAGCAGGCATTTTATCAAGCTATTAAGAACAAGATATCTTTGGCTGGGTTGTTTGACAACAGTCGTGGCCACCTTAATGAGAAAAAAATCCTGAATTTGATGAATATTGTCATTCAGCTGAGAAAGGTAACTTGTCAATTCTGTTGGGCTTTTATTGTTCTATGCTTCATTAACTCAAATAATTGGTTTCATCACTACTAACTTATTCATATAACGTTTGTAATCAAATCTGTGATTTGAATGGGTTCAATACTTGTTGCACTTATTGACGTCTGTTTGTAATGGCAGGTATGTAACCATCCAGAGTTGTTCGAAAGAAATGAGGGAAGCTCGTATCTCTATTTCGGAGAAATTCCAAATTCTCTTCTGCCTCCACCATTTGGGGAGTTAGAGGATATATCTTTTTCTGGGGTTCGGAATCCTATAGAATACAAGGTACTTCTGGTTCCACCTGCTGTCTGTCTGGAATTGCTCTTGTTTTATGCATGCTTTACTAGCTGATGCATGGGCTGTATCTGATTTTTTCCCCTCTGTTTTGTGTAATTGTCTCTGTGTTTGTGTGTGTGGGGGGTTGGTTGGTGGAGAGGAAGAGATGCTCATGTGTAGGATTAGATTTTGAGTTGTGGTTTATTCCTAGTTCCATTAATTGGGCAACTGCTTTTTCTTTTTGGTCATCAGTATTGATTGTGTTTAAGGTGGTTGTCCTTTTTAGTCGAGAATTGGGAGGTTGTTGTTAGATAATTTTTCTGCTTCTTAGGTGCTTTTTCTTTGCTTAATTAATGGCAAATCCCTCATGGGGCTGCCACTAGTGGGTTGTGCTTTTGGGGAATGGGCTGGGGGATTGATGATTCTTTCCCCAGATGGGCATTCCCAAACCCTACCCCACCAAATCTACTCGAGCATGGGATATAAATAATGGGGTAGGTAATGGGAAAGGCTTCCTTTCTCCCACCCTGCCCCATTGCCATCCCTTATGCTCCACCTATTTATGCAAATCTTTTGAAGTTTTATCTTTAAAGAGACATTATCTTATTCCTTATCAAATATTGATGATAGTAAATATTTGCGAAACTCCTGTTGGTTGTTTATTCCAAAGATTTTTTTTTTTTCTCCAGATTCCAAAAATAGTCCATCAAGAGATTCTTCAAAGTTCCGAGATACTCTGTTCAGCTGTGGGGCATGGAATCTCCAGAGAATTGTTTCAGAAACGATTCAATATATTCAGTGCAGAAAATGTTTATCAATCTATATTTTCACTTGCAAGTGGCTCAGATGAATCACCTGTCAAAAGTGAGACATTTGGTTTTACTCATTTGATGGATTTGTCCCCAGCAGAGGTTGCATTTGTGGCAAATGGTTCTTTTATGGAGAGATTATTATTCGCTATGTTGAGATGGGACCGCCAATTTCTGGATGGTATCTTAGATGTTTTCATGGAAGCCATGGATGGCGAACTGAATGAAAATCATTCAGATGGGGGAAAAGTAAGAGCTGTCACACGATTGCTATTGATTCCATCAAGATCGGAGACTAATTTGCTTAGAAGGAAATTCACAATTGGTCCTGGGTATGATCCATGTGAAGATTTAGTTGTATCTCATCAGGAGAGGCTTCTATTAAACATTAAACTTCTTAATGCAACTTACACATTCATCCCACAAGCTCAAGCTCCCCCAGTATGTTTTCATAGATGTCATCTACTCATATTTTGTTATCTTGGCAGTTTAATGTTTATTAATTTTATTTTAATTTTATTTGCCATTACAATCTTTTCCATGATAGATAAATGTCCAATGCTCGGATAGAAATTTTACTTACAAAATGACGGAAGAACAACATGATCCCTGGCTGAAGAGGTTGTTGATTGGTTTTGCTCGCACTTCTGAAAATATTGGTCCCAGAAAACCAGGTGGTCCTCATCAATTAATTCAAGAAATTGATTCTGAGTTGCCTGTTGCAAAACCAGCTCTTCAATTAACGTATCAGATATTTGGATCTTGTCCACCCATGCAAAGCTTTGACCCTGCAAAGTTGCTCACTGTAAGAATGTTTCTTCTATAACCTATATATATATATATGGAAGAATGTTTCTTCTATCATCTATATATATATATATATATATATATATATATATATAATGAGAGATCATGCGCGATCATGCGAAAGTTTCTCTCTCTCTCTCTCTCTCTACATATATATATATGTATTTTTTTTACCATTTCTTTTCTCGCTCTTCCTCCACATCTGCAAGACGCATATCTTGCTATGTGACATTACATTTGGTGTTTACATACTTTCTATGTAGGACTCTGGGAAGCTTCAAACTCTTGATATATTATTGAAACGCTTGCGAGCGGAAAATCATCGTGTTCTCTTGTTTGCTCAAATGACAAAAATGCTCAACATTCTTGAGGTATTTATAATTTTAACACAATGAACTTAATGGATTTTTCAATTTTCAATCTTTTCATTTTCTAATTCATGCACATACACAAATTAAATTAGCTCTTCAAGGTTAGTGCGAGTTGGATGGGATCTCCAGACCTTTTGCTCTGCTGTTGAGATCAAAGTAACTAAGCTTAACGCCTTGGGGACATTTTAAATCTGTCATTAACCTAAATGCTAAATTAACTGATTAGCTTCTTGGGAATGGTGGGTTAAGAAATTTCTATGACCCTGCAAAATTAATCCAGTGATTGAACTGTCATTTGAGTTTGCTTCATTCTCTGATGTGGTCAATTAGAGTATTCTTATGTTTGGAGCTCCTATTGAGAAAGTATGTTGTAGTGCTAACTCTCTTGTTTCCATTTCTAGGATTATATGAACTATAGGAAATACAGGTATCTCAGACTTGATGGATCCTCCACTATCATGGACCGGCGAGACATGGTCCGAGATTTCCAGCATAGGTAAGGATTTCATTTATATGCAATAGTTATTTTGAGGAGCTTCAATTAAACTATTTTGCCTTATTCTTTTTCTTTTTAATAGCAAGTGATGTAATGATTTCTTGAGAGTTAATAACAATCCTTCTTTCCCCTTGATAACAATCCTTATTTTCCCTGGTTGCAGGAGTGATATTTTTGTTTTCTTGCTGAGTACGAGAGCTGGTGGACTGGGGATTAACTTGACAGCTGCGGACACTGTCATTTTTTATGAAAGTGATTGGAATCCAACATTGGATTTACAGGCAATGGACAGAGCTCACCGGTTGGGTCAGACAAAGGATGTTAGTTCCTGGCTGAAACTGTCATTTATTTATTTTTTCCATGATTGGTAATGGCATGCAAATTGATTAGACAGCCAATTATGTTCTTGCTTATGAGGAGAATCTTTGCATATAAGGCATCTTCCATGTGTGTGGGTTTGTGGGCATGCTTAGTTTGGTCTTTTATTTGTGTAATAGGCAATAAAGACAAAGTCACTTTTTTTTTTTTTTCAATCCTTTTGGTCCACCTTCAAATAATGGCCCATGGGTTACACAAAAATATGTAGTCCTCTCCTGTTCTGAAATCCTTTCAATCCCGTTATTGTGTGATTCAATTTTAGGTCTTGGCTTATTAGTCATTAGCGGATCATTTTTTTAATAAAATTGGATTTTGGGTTAAATATTTCAAGCAGATATTTTTTGGTGTAGGTTACTGTCTACCGCCTTATTTGTAAAGAGACAGTTGAAGAGAAGATTCTTCAAAGAGCTAGCCAGAAGAATACTGTGCAGCAGCTTGTCATGACAGGTGGCCATGTCCAGGGAGATATCTTGGCTCCTGAGGATGTTGTGTCCTTGCTTCTGGATGATGCCCAATTGGAGCAGAAATTAAGAGAACTTCCTGTACAGGTCAGCTTTTCGATCTTTAATTATCTGTCTGCAATTTGTTGAACTTAGCTGGTTTTTCGTCTGTTGGGATAACCCTTTCCTGTTCTCTCTCTCTACCTTCTTCTGTCAAAGGAAAGGAGGACAAATGGGAAATATAAAGGGTGGAAAAAAGAAACAAAAAGAAATGTTAAATTGTGATTAAATCTTATTGATACATTTCCTCCTTCCAGGTTAAGGATAAACCAAAGAGAAAACAGCCAACAAAAGCCATACGATTAGATGCTGAAGGTGATGCGTCTTTGGAAGATTTGACAAATGTTGAAGCTCAGGTTCCTGGACAGGAGCCATCTCCAGATCTAGAAAAAGCATCATCCAGTAACAAAAAGGTACGGAGGTTTTCAATTTTCAAACTTGTACCATGATACAGACAGTTTTGATCTAGACAGAAAATGGTTTATGGAATGCACTTCTAAGTTCTTAGTTGTCTATCGCCAGCAAATGCTTGTTGAATTTCAATGTCAACTCTTAGATTGGAATACTGCTAATATTAATTAAAGCCTCCGAAATTTATATAGCTTCCAGCTCAATCAGCAGGATAGCCAGAGACAAATGAGAAATTTATTAGAGGTGTAATAATCTATTGAAAATATTTAAATCAGAAAATTCTTCAGTATCCTGAGTAATTTATCATGTGATTGAGTTTAGTGAATAGGGATAAGGCTTGCTGCTTATTTTGATTTTCGTCTATCCTAAATAAAAAATTTGTCTGTCCAGAGGAAAGCTGCTTCTGGCAAGCAAACTACTCCAAAGGCGAGTACTCAAAAGACAAACGAACCTGCATCAACAGTAATGGACTATGAATTGGATGATCCTCTTCAAGCGACTGATCCACAATCGCAGAGACCTAAGAGGGTAAAGAGGCCTAAGAAGAGCATAAATGAAAATCTAGAACCTGCATTTACTGCCACACCCTCCACAATGTCAGAGCGGACCCAGTATCAACCTATGAACGAGTTTGGTTCGGGTGGTTGAACAGGGGAGCAGCAGAGTAGAAACACACTAACCTGATATTATTGGGAGATTTTTTTTTTTTTTTTGGGGGGGGGGGGGGTGTTCCTGATGATGAAAGCTACAGGGAATTACTGGATTTGCATTGATAACCTTATTGAGCGACAAAGGCAGAAGAGCTAACTTTTTACAGCTGGAGCATAATTGAGGGAGTAAGGAAAGCAGAGTGTAAATATTAATATGTAAATATATCATTTATCTTTAAAATATTGCTTCTAGATTATTCCAGGATCACATACGATGATTGAGGTATGCATACATAGGCAGTATTGTTACTCCCTCTTTTTGATGAATGAGATTGTATATAGATCTGTAAGATCTTGTAATGCTGCCCCTACCCACAGGCTAGAAGTTGCTGTGGGGTTGAGGAATCTTGAGGAGGAAATATAGTGAGTAGATCAGTTTATAGTATTCTATTCTCTCTTCTGAGTTTGTCCTGGAGTGTTGACTGGCTGACATTTTAATCTCCACTCAGAATTGTGGATCAAAGATTAATAAAAAAATGGAGATCACATTGTATTTTGCATTTAGGGCCTTTGGCTGGGAGATAATTCAGTTTTGAACAGTTTATTAATGTCTCAAAAGGTTCATGTTTATGGATTACAATTGAGTAAAGGCTACTGATAATTCAATAACCTAAATTACAGATTCAAGTAACCAGCTCTCCCCGTGATCTCCACGAATCCGCATTTCTAATGCAGTAAATACTTAATAAATTGAGGGAGTTTGCCAAATTTTCTTCTACAATAATTAACATATATTATTTTTTCTCCTATTATTTTTATAATGGTTAAAATCTCTCCTAATAGTATAAATTTATAATATTACATTTATTTTTAATTACTTCTTTATTTATATTTATCATAAGCTAAATAAATCACATGAATAGAAATTAATTTAAAAATTAAGTATTAAAAACAAAAAATATATGTTTTGATATGAACAAAAAAATTAATAATAAATTTTTTTATACTTATTTATTTTGTGAAAATTTTCTTATAATAAATATATATGAAAATTATTAGTAAAATGATAAAAAAATTGTTATAAAAAAACTTGAACGACAAATAAAAATTTATTATAAGATAAATAATAAAATATTTTGCCTATACCTTTTACATTTAATTTTAAAATATTACAAAATGTTTATGATAAGAAAATGTTCACAAAATAAATAATTACAAAAAAAATTATTAATTTTTTCTAATATCAAAACATATATTTTTTATTTTTAATACTTAATTTTTTTTAGTTTCTATTCATGTAATTTTATTTAATTTATAATAAATATAAATAAAAGAATAGTTAAAAATAAGAGTAATACTGTAAACTTATGCTGTCGAGAGAGTTTTTGGTCATTATAAAAATATAAGGAGGGTAAATTGTATATGTTACTTAGGGGGAAAGTGGCAATCCCCCATAAATTAATAATCCATTATTCTATGAAAGTTTTTCTTTATCATTAATCTGGAAATTGTGATATTCATAACTGCCAAAAAAATGGGGGAAATTTACAAAAATAGCTATAAATATTTTATTATTTTCACAATTAACCATAGCAACTTTTTTCTATCAACATTAGCCAAATCCAAGCCTTTTTTCCCAAATTACTCTTTTTTACAGACCAAAACCAATAATCTTTCTCTCACATTGTCAAACAAAACGCATCTTTCTACTCTTGAATCATCAACCAACAACGATGGCAACAAACAATAGTAAAAGTCAATCATAATCTATCCGGATCCAACACTAATCGACATCACTTAGTGGTATGAGTTATTTTCTCAACTTGCTGAACTTAGTCTGGGTGAATCTGAGTCGTTGGTGAATCTGGCGATGGGCTGTCTGTCGCACCAGTCGCACCAAGCTTCGGGCGACAGGCAGCCTGTCGCACCGACCCTTGAGATTTATTAAATCTGTATTAATTTGATCCGGATCTAAATATTTTTTTTATAATTTCAGGCTTAATAGATTCAGTTGTATTTGAATTGTATTACGATGGTTGGTGGGAGACATTAGAGGCTGGTAGTATGGCGTATGTGAATGGTAAAAATCAAGTTTTTTTTGTTGGGAAAAATTATCTGTTTGATCAGTTATTGGCAAGAGTATACGAGGTGTTACAAATAAACCCTAATGAATATAGTATCACAATGAAGACAACTTTGAGGTCTAGTAACACATTATATCATATATGTGCACTGCCCATAGACATATTTGATGATGAAATGGTGAAAGTTGGGTTGCATATGGCATCCGACGTAGCTAATTTTGGATGCATTCTTATATTCGTGACCACATCAGCTCTAATTCCGAGTGAAACTATTGAGCTGCATGTCGATACAGAAACTTCGTTTAGAGCAAATATGTCTGGCCCCGATAATGATGAAGAGGTTTCCAAGGACAGTACCGCTGCAGCAATATTACTCTCCAATCCACGACAATTATGACAATATTGATGATAATGGCGTTACGTTACAGGATGTTGGAGTAACGATATTCTCAATAACGACGTCGTTGGAGCAACAGTATTCTCCATATCACAATAATGATTTTTGGGACAATGATGATTTTCATGATGAGACAGTGGGGGATAATGTTTGTGCAGAACTATCTAATAATACGAGGGGCACTCATTTCAATAATGATGGTGATGATGGAGGAGCTGGTCTTTCGAATGTTCTGTCAGATCAACATAAGGATGAGTGTGAAGATAATACTCCTGTGAATAACAAAGGCAATAGACTTATTCCTTTTATGGTTCGATCGAGAATGAGAATTGACCCATTTACAAGTCTTGCTCCAACTTTGCCTTCGAACATGGTTGCTCTTAGGTTTGTTAGCAGTTATGACTCAGATGATATCAGTGTGGGTATGCTATTTGCTAAGAAGAATGAGTTTATATTACAATTACGCAAGGTGGCCTTTAAAGATAAATTTGATTTGAAGATTGCATGGTCTACTACGACACGTTTTGAGGCTCACTATTCTTCAGAATCATGTAAATGGCGTATTCGAGCAACTAGATGTTCGAACGAGCAAAATGTTCCTTGAGTGGTGAAGAAAATTGACAATGTACACACTTGTCATAATGAGGTATTGGTTGATGGACGTCATCAAGTAAGGAGCCGGGTTATCGGTCATATTATCGCAGATAAATATATTCAAGACAAAAGAATTTATACTCCGAATGATATAAGAGCAGATATGCAATAGCAATACGGTATTCAGTTAACATATCAGCAGACATATCAGGCGAGAGAAGTTGGTCTTGAAATAGTTCAAGGCAACCCTGCAGAGTCATACAGCTTGCTTCCTAAATACTCTCACGTACTAACTACAGCGAATGAGGGTACAGTCACTCACCTCGAGCAGGAAGGAGATGGTAATTTCTTGTACTATTTTGTACCACTCGGATCTTCCATCAAGGGTTTTATACAGTACATTCGGCTTGTCATTGCTATAGATGGTACTCATCTAAAGGGACTATATCGTGGAAGCATGTTCGTGGCAACATGTCTTGATGGTAACAATCAATTGTATCCGTTAGCCATTGAGATCATGGATTCAGAAAACAATGATGCTTGGGAATGGTTTATAATGAAGTTACACGGAGTGATTGGCGATAGACCCGAGTTGGTAATCATCTCTGATCGATGCACTACCATCAGGAAAGCCATTCTTAAAGTATTTCACAACGCAAGTCATAGCGTTTGTTTTTACCACATCAAAGGTAACGTTAAGTCACAGTTTAGAATGTCCAATGTTGAGTGTTAGAAAGTGCATATTTATAAAAGAGAAAATCGTTATTTTGCATATCAAATATTACTAACAACCCTTACTTTTATGTATTTAAGTTTCTTGTAATTTAATTATGTGTGTTTTATTTTAATTAAGTATTTTATATATTTTAGGAGCATTACAGTCATTTCACAATAAACGAGAGATCAGATGGCAAAACAGACATCATTTTTGGACTCAAGATGGTCGAAAACCTAAGGAGGAGCATAAAAGGAAAAATGGTATTGTTCACATATACGGTATTATTCACATATACGGGTACAGTCTACGTTACTGTTCACGGTACTGTTCACATAGACGGATCGATGACGTGGCATTGATCGATGACGTGTCATCATTCTATTAGGTTAAAATTCTTATGTACTATTTATGGTGACGTGGCAGCATATTAGTGAAACAAAAAACGCGGGTACAGTACATGCAACACAGGGGATTAGTACTGTGCAAATAGTGGCTGAACCGCGTTACTGTGCAAATAGTGGCTGAACCGTGTTACTGTACAAATAGTGGTTGTTGACTTGTTGACTGATGACGTGGCGAAATCCTGAGCGTCCAAACTGTTTTTAATCCGATGGCCATGATTTACTCGATGTATCTATAAAAAGGGGGCCTCCCCCCCTAATTTGGCACCTTTGAATCCATTTTTAAGGTTCATTTTCTATAATTCTCTCTTTATCTTGTATTTTCTACGTATTTTAATAAATTTCCATTTTGCCCCTAGTTCAACTATGAGTGACTAAATTTCTTTCAAGCTTGGGTTGAAGGTGAAGTCTCAACATGTGTCATGGGCTTGATTTGGTAAATTTATTTTCTCTTCCCCTCTAGTTTTTGTGGATGTTTTGACTTCTCGTCGACAAATAATACTAATCTTGTCTAGTACTGTCCTGGTTTCACCGGCACCCTAGTATAAGATTATTATTAGTTGGCACGATAAGCCCTTATCACCATATTTATTAGAGCGTGGTTCATGAGGTGTGGATTCCCCTCTCATGATTTAATTGGTATTAATAATGAATATGTAGCCCATGATGCATGTTGATACGAATCCAAATACCCAAGTACGTCATTTCATTAGAATTCTCTACAATTTATTCTTGTCATTTCAATTTCAATTTCAGAATTTATTCTCGCCATTTTAATTTAAGTTTTAACATATTTCAAATCATTTTCCACCTTAAATCCAATCACTCATTCACTGAATTAATTTTATATAAATTAAAATCCACCTCCTTGTGGGATCGACACTTGCACCATTAATATGTACTACAACAGATTCGTGCACTTGCGAGTTCAATAAAATTTGCACAACATCCAAAGCTCTTTAGGATCAATTTGAGCCTACCTTTATTAATGCAGTAAAAGTATATGACCACAAGGAATTTAAGAGACAACTTGAAGGGTTGTGGATGATTCACTCTGGTGCGGCTGATTACCAAAAAAATAATGTCAGTACGTGTAATTAGGCAAGGTCTCAATTTGAAGGTAGGAGGTACAGCATACTTACCACTAATATCGCAGAGAGTGTTAATTCTTTCATGAGGGAACCACAAAAATTTCATGTTACTCATCTTGTTGATCACTTTAGGAAAATATTGCAGCGATGGTTTTATGATAGAAAAATTATGGCTGAATCAATGACTACTCGGCTAACAAGATGGGCAAATGAAATAGTCACTGAGAGGAGAACTATAGTTGAAAAAATGATAGTTCGACTAGTGTCTCTGCAACGATTTCAAGTTATAGGCGGTGGGCTTAAGGAATGTTTGATTGACTTGCAAAAGAGAACTTGCACCTGCAGAGTGTTTCAACTTGATCAGCTTGTATGTGCTAATGCAATTGCAACGTGTCTAACACACCGGGTAGATTTTATTAGCCTTTGCTCAGACTTTTACACTACAAAATTGTTGGTGGTGGCTTATGCACAACCAGTGGAGCCAGTTGGTGATGTGGCTGATTGGGAAGTTCCAGATGAAATTCAGGAGAGACAAGTATACCCACCAGTTGAGGCACCACCACCTGGCCGTCGTAAAGAGCTCATAATACCCTCGGCTGGCGAGGACATTAACCGGTAGATTGAACGATGCGGTCAGTGTCATGAACTGGGCCATAATCGTAAGCGATGTAAAAATCCCATTGCGTCAATTCCAAGCTAGCTGTATTTTGTGTGTTATTCGTTGGTTAAAACTTTTATTGTTTTTAGTATTTCGTTGGTTAAAATTGTTATTATTTTTTTTGTGTATTGTACACTTATATGTCATACAACTTTATTTTATTTTATTTTAAATATTAAAATATGAGCATTAAAATGATATAAACTTAAGTGCGCAAATTAAATAAAAATTCAAGTTTCAACATTCAAATTACTATAACCGTTTACAATACAATATCGTCATTAAATATGTCAACCGCAATATCATTTCTAAAATACTAGGCATTACTAGCGTCAAACTCCAATCTAAACCCGAATATTAAATACATCGTTACTATCAACACAAAAACACCGCAATCGCCAGTTTCGGGCTCTTGTTGTGGCGCGCTCTTAACTGCCATAACTTTCCAGGGGTCTGCACTCTGCAACTCAGGTCAAATGTTGTAGAAGCCAACATATTCCAACCATCGATGGAATATAACTTCAAGTGGCTTGAATTTCAACCTGTACCTTTTGTCGTCGCGAAATGTGAGCAATGAGTCATAAATCCATACTTTGTTTTTCCGAAAATCAACTCATGCTAGTACCTAATGCGTGCCGTCCAAATTAACAGGGATGAATAACTTTATATAAAAATTGAAAAACATGTTCGTTATATATGAAATTGAACAACAACCAAGAAAAAGTAACTCAAATATTTTGACAGTAAAGTATGTGAAATGTAATAAAATACATACCATATCAACATCCGTAATTGATTTGGACATTGTGTGCTGTCGCCCACAAAAATAACTATTCAAGCGGTTGTCGAATATTAATAAATCGACTGCATAATCCCCGTTGTTCCATAGCTGATGCAAGAACACCTAGTACATAGACAATTAAGAAATGCATAAATTAACAAAACTTAAATGTAATAATTAAAAAATAAATAAATAGTATTTATAAATTTTGTCGGAACGTTACCCAAAAAAATGTGTCAGTATGTGTGACACGTTAAACTAAGGCATTCAGATACTGTCATTACTTCTCGCTAATCAAGCGAAGATACTCGTAAATGTGTTGTAGAGAAACAGAAACATTATGATTTAAAAGAAAAATTTTATACACAAATCCACAACACTTAAAAATCTTTGATAATATAGATACCCCATTGCCTACCCATCCCATCGAGGTTGTATCCAAAATTATTTGAAAGAATGACCGCTGGTGCTGGACTCTCCGATCCACTGTGATATCACCAACGAACCATCGATCAAACTCAGCAAATGGACTAGAGTCTTCCAACCCTCTCAGTGGATTTACATCCACATTCGTACTAATGTCAATCGCATACTCCATGATTTAGGGTCGAGGTAAAGGCGGCACGTTCTGTCCTCGCCTGACTGGAGGAATCATGTAAGAACTGTTATAAACATACGACGGTATGTACACGCGGCCAAACTTACTAACGCCCGGAGGCAACTCAGTGAACACCTGCACGCTCTCTCCACTAACATCCCCGTAGAAACTATACAGTAACATGGGCGTAGACAAATTTTGATTGCCTACGTCAGTATACACTTCATAGTCATCCGGAGCCTGTCCATTCGCAAAGAAGAACATATTAAACAACTATCAAAATAAAAGTTAACGAACATAATTATTATTTTAAATTTGCTCACCGCATACGAGCGTGCAGTGGGAGAATCATTATTTGAACGTTTAGAAAATATGTCGATAAAGCCAACAATGGTTTCTTTAAAATCTTTTAATTTTGACTTTATTTCATACACGTTATGATCAATCTTATCCAACCGTTGTCGGATGTAATCATTAAACTACTTTGTCCTTGACTATTACAAAAGAAAAAATAAAATTTTAGAATAACAGTAAAACAATAATAAATTATAAAGGAAAAATATCGTATATTATTTATAATAAATACCTCAGGTCCGTCATTAGAGTTGTCTGTTTGCTCCTGATGGTCATCAACAGCCACCTCCACCTCATCCTCAGAAGTGTTATGACGCTGCTCTGGTATTGGATTTAGTATGTCGTCATAATCATCATGCTCATCTGATTGTCTTGTAACCGACGGCATCGCGTTGATTGAGGGTTGGTGCAGTATAAAGTATCATTTAAAATTAATAAATGAAAAGTCAAAATTTTTTATTAAAAAATTGATAGTACTTATAATATACCAACCTTATAAACCCAGTCTGGAATGCTTGGCATGTATAGAAAGTAACATACTCACACGAGAATCATAACATCAGGGATTTCGAAAATCACCTACGATATTTTATAAACACATGGAAATTAGAAATTTTACTAGAAAAAACGTGAGAAACGCACATAGTTCGCCTAGAGAGCCAATATTTTTTGCTACTCTCCTTTGAAGTTGGCTCAGGAGTTTGTAAAACGTCCCTCTGCCATGAATTCAATTAAAAATAGTAAGTAAATATACATAACTTAAATTTAGTAAAGTTAAAAAAATAACTAATACATATTATTTACAAGAGGAGATTCGTCGTTAAAGAACGCATAAACCTCTGCAAAGTTGATTCTAGAAGACGCCATAGGCTTCCATTGCAAAATGCGGGGAATTTTTTTTCTGTTTTCACAACCCATATTGATGGCAAACTTCTGATTGCTTCGTAAATCCAAGCTTACAACGAAAGTGAAAAATCAAATAAAACAACTATCAAATATTTATTACTATAAAACTTATTAATATAAAATAAACGCACCTGAACCTCGGACGTAAAGCCGTAAACATTGTATTTTTCGATGTTATGATCTGGATTTTTCAACTGAGTCCTCTTAAATTTCTCATCTTTCTCGAACAATGTATTGTCAAGACTCTCGTAAATTATTTCCCATGACAATAGACCCCATGGATGCTTTCGGAAGTACTCTATATCATCAACTTGGTCAAGCCAATCAAAATTGATTTGAGAGTGATTTTTTCTTGCATTTAGTACTCTGTCTGTAAAATAAAACAGTGCAATCTTTAATGCGTCCATATTGTCCATTTCCTCGAATTTCAACGAGCAAAATACTACATCGAATTCGTTCACATTGATCTTATGATGCACACCGTCAAAATACGTATTTCGTAGCCTCTGCTCCATTTCATCATTTTTTTGTTTGGTATCAACAGCAAATGAAAGTCCAGTAACCAAGCACCATTCGACAATTGACAAGTGAATCAAATGCTCACCAATTTGGAACCATAACTGATCCTCACGGCTATCTTCTTCATGGGCCACTTGCCTCAGTAAAAGATTGTGCAAAATTACCCCACTCAATGAAAAACTTCGACACTCCAAGAAATACCCAAATATATCCTTTTTGAACATACTCAACTGCCGCTTTGTTAATTTTTCCTCAATGATTTTCACGACCAAAAATAACTTGCACATGCTAAAAATTCGACCAAGAAAGTGATCGACATAACGAAAATACATCTTGCCTGTTAGCCTAAAGGGCTACACATAATGTAATTTTGATGATAAAAAACATGTGTCTTTAGTAAAAATAATAAATATTGTATTTCACATCTTCACTGGTTTTTGAAGGATAATATTTATGTAAGTGAATCAAGTGAAATCAAGATTAAAGACACTCAACGAACAACGGCGAAATCAAGAATAAAGTTTGGAGCTCAACAGATAAATTATTGTGACAAATTCTTGTAAAGCCGGTACGATTTAATTAATACTTGATTTAGCATTTGAGAAGCTCAATAGATTAATTTAATTAAATACTTTTCATGAACTAAAAGTTTTATTTGTATAAAGAAAAGTATTTTGTGGATTTAAGTAATTTGGATTTAAATGCTAAGATTTGAAATCTTTGTTTTTAATAAGTATTAAATTTCAGAGTTGGTTGTTTTTATAATCATTTGAAATATTTTGGGCTATACTATAATTTATAAATATTTTGGACTAAAGTGAAATATTTTGAGAACTTTGAAAAATATAAGTATTATGTTGAAAAGGACCTTTGTGCGAAATAATAAAATTTTTAGGGCCATATCATAATTTTAAAAAGTTTGGGAAAACAACTGTGCTTAACAGGTCCTGAAATTGGATCTATTTGTCAATTTTTTTACTTTTTGGGTCGTAGTATATTTATATAAAGTTTTGGGTCAAAATATAATTTTAGAGAATAGTATTACTGCAGAAAAATTCAAAAATAACGGTAATATCACTGTTCCTGAGCGGCTAGCTGGATAATCAAGCGGCTAACTGCTTGAGCGCTGGAATTTTACCTATAACGGCTAGTTTTTGGGCTTTCACTATAAAAACTCAACTCAAACTTCATTTTAAGAACGAATGCACACAAATATAAGATCATACAACATATATTGAGCTTCCAAAACGCAAATCATTATTAATTGAATCATTCTTGAGCTATTAGTTGCATATCCACTCTTAAAGAGAGTTTTTGTTGTAATTTTCATTTCTTATCAATTTGTAAGTGTGTAAGTGTGGGAAACACTAGGGGTGAAGAAATTGGGGAGATAATCTCTTAGTTGTAAAGGTTCATTGATACCTTGGAAGTCAATCGTAAAAACTTGAAGCCTTGGGAGGCTTGGATAGTGAAATCCTCGAGCTTGGTTGGCTTGGAGGCATGGACGTAGGCGGGGATTGCCGAACCGCGTAAAAATCTACGTGTTTGTTTTTCTCTTCCCTTACTCTTTAATCTTTACGCTTGTTTGAATTTATTGTTATATATTTCATTAAGGCGTTAGATTATTTTATTGTGCGAATTGTATTGCATAATTTTTAAAATTCCAATTCACCCCCCTCTTAAGTTGCATAACTTGCATTTCATTGCCTACTTTAATATTCGGTGATTCTGATTTCGCCATGTATCTGTGATATTTATAAAATTATTACATTACATTTACAAAAAAAATTAACTCGTAAAAAAGAAGCCACTGTAAAATTTGGTGCGACATGCCATGCCTGTCACGCGAGATCTCATGCGACAGGCCAGATCTGCTGCAACAGCACTTCCCCTTCCATTTATCTTCTCTTTCTTTTCCCTTCCCTTTCCCACATGCATCTCATCTGCCACCGCCATTAAACACCACCAACAACAACAACATCCCAAACAATAACAACAACCCAAACAATAACAACAACAACAACAACAACAATGACAATAACAACTCACCTAGAGTTTTCAATTTTTTCCTTTGATTTTGGAGAACTCCGAAGATTTTCTACGTGATTTAGCTTCTTTCAGCCGCTGACAACTTCCTCCGCTACCGATCTACGCCGCCGCCGACGATCTATACAACTTCCGGTGATGAGATTTTGGTGAAAGGGGGAGAAATTTACTTGACGGAAATGTGAGAATACGGAGGACAATTTCGTCCATAAATTGGTGATTCGACTAATGTTGAAAGAAAAAAGCTTGAGAGGTTAAAGTTGAAAAATGCCTAAGTTTTTTAGTTTTTTTTGTAAATTTCCCAAAAAATGGACGGGGGATGTAATGTGCTTAGTCAATTATGTAGCCATTAAGACTATGCAGTCAAAGGTTTCATGCCTTAAAACTCTATGCACAATTTCTTTATTATAAGCTAAAAAGTGTGTATATTGTATACGATTGATGCATCTAGAGATTGTCTTTTCCTCATTTAGTTAAAAATAATTCTTCACAAGAACTCTACTCAAGTGATCCAAAAAATAACACATCAATCGCTTTTTATTTGAAAGGTGTTATGAAACCAATTGTGTTCATTTGATCACTAATAGTGTTTGAAGTTGCACAAAGATTATCGTACGGTTGAACACAAACTTCTAGCTCAACACTGAATGCAAAACTCAGAAGTCTAGCTACCACGGATTAGGAACGACCCAGAAGGGAAGTGGTTCAATCTTCAATCTATGATGATGATCATCAAAATATTGACCCCGGGAGACAACCCTTATCATGACCACCAAATGAGGGATTGTTTGTAAATTGATTCCCCAGAATCGTCATCCGTAAAGTAGATTAAACTGTTTCTTATTCTGAAAGAATCTTTGGTGGAGACTGACAGTCAGTGATTTCCACCCAGAAAGTAAACACGATCCGGCAGTCATGGTTACAAATTTCGTTGTCATGGTTACAAATCCTAAATTTGAAACATAAGAGTTGGTGGGGGGTGCGCCAGGCCCGTGCTTTAGTGCAACGCATGGGCGACGCTCAGGGCTCGCAGTAGCAAGCTACTGCAATTGAGCCCTCCCCTTAAAAATTAATTTAATATCGTGTGGATCGATGATCCACATATCAGATATTAAACTGATAAGAACAGATACTACACTTGATCTTAGCCAAAAGGCCGAGAAAGGTATGCTTAGTTTCGTGCTGCAGCTCTGCTTTTAAACCCAGACCAGGCATATTTGTTTCTTTCGATCACTCGATATGGGACAAAGAATTTTAATGAGTTAGTTAATAAAATCCATCAAGATGAAAGGACATTCTTGCATTCTTGCTAGTTGCTACTGCGTGCTGATGCAAGAAAATGAGGGATTTTATTGTGGAAGAAGACGACATCAAATTTATTTAAGAAATTTAAGTGTTTGAAAAATGTAATATTTATTTCAATTGTTTAGTGGGTAAGAGGTGGTTGGAGGCTATCATTCCTATCAATAGTTCTAACTCTTTTTGGAAAATATGGTCGGTCCATTTGGCTGTAAAGCAGCCCACTGAGAAACCCTCAAGAAACATCTGAAGAGAAGCCTAACGCAAAGCCATAGGCGTAGCTTGCCTTGCAGAGTAAGCAACCAGCCTTGTAGTTAATGAAGAGAACATTGCTAGCCTGTTGTGAGATTGCTCGGTAATCCCTTCTTCTACTAGTTGTAGTGAAGCAAATATAATGAAAATCATTCCTCGTCTCATTACCCAAAAACCTAACAGCACTGTGATACCCCTGGGTTCTATCAAGAAAAATACTAAACAAATAAATTGTTGTTGCTCCTTTGCTTTCCTTGCGAGCCAATGAACTCTTTAGCAACAGCAAGTGCATATTGACCTCTTTTATGATGATCTTCCCTTAGCCTTAATGCTTCTCTCTGTCAGCTCTGTATCTTTGACAAAACAATCAGCTTTAGACATAATGCTGACAAAGAAAATGACAAATCGGTCACTCAGGGCAATGATTACTTGGCAATCTTTTCTAACCCGATTCGGAAGAGGACACAACATCCGGAAGAGTTTCCAGGGGAGGAAGGAGAATCCGGATACAAGAGAAGGGATTCAAAAGAAAAGGATTGGCTGTTTCATCTAAGACTACTAGCCATCCGTGAGATGAACCAACACAAATGCCTCTTCCCAAAGTCCTTGAACACACTGTTTTTCTGAAAGTAAAACTTTCTCTCGTCGAGACTATAGAAGCGGCAGCCATCAGAAGCACCATCTTGGTGGAGGTTTGAAGGGAAAATGAGCCAAGTAATTGCTTCGGATGTTGGGATATAATCCATTAGAATCCTACGCCACGAAGAACAAACAGATGTCAGACAAATTTGATGATGATGATGGTGGCTTCGGCTGCTTTGGCTTTTCCTCCATTCTGATCTTCAACTGAAGAAATATAGACTAAACGCTACAAGATACAGAGAGCTTTTGAAGTTTTTGTTGCGCTGTTAATATATAACCAGGATTGTTATCTTTAATAAGGAAAGATAAAAGATTTATTGTTTTCTTTATATTAGGATTCAGTGTTGAGTTAGAGTGTTGAGTTAGAGTTTTTGATGCGTTACTGCACATAGATTCATATCCTTATTAATTTATTTGTTTCTGAAGATGGTGATTTCAGGTACGGCCTATGACCTTACGTTTATATATTTTTATTCAGCCTGGCTGAATAATCTAAAAAAAGCTTTGGAAGAAAATGGAAATATGAGAGAAACGCAGTTAATTGGATTGATAAATGGAAAAAGAACTACAATCATCAAAGCACCCAAAAAAAAGAAAAAGAAAAAGAAAAAAGGAATAAATAAATAAAAATCCTGCTTGTGGGTTTACAATGGGATGTGCATAGAAGTACTATCCTTTGGTCCTTTTTTGCAGATATTAATTGTTTATGATACACCCCATGCTAAGGTTGAGATGCGAACTGAAATATTAGACTATAGAAACATTTTAGACTCATTTCTACACTTGCAAAGAGGTCGAGACTGAAAACCAATGTAGATTATCAGAAATATTATTTCGGTCTCGACCTACCCCCTTGCAAGCGTAGAGATAATATAAAATATTTCTGATAGTCTAATAACCAATGTAGACTATCAGAAATATTATTTCGGTCTCGACCTACTTCCTTGCAAGTGTAGACATAGTATAAACTTACTTCCTTGCAAGTATAGACATAGTATAAAATATTTCTGATAGTCTAATAACCAATGTAGACTATCAGAAATATTATTTTGGTCTCGACCTACCTCCTTGCAAGTGTAGACATAGTATAAACCTACTTCCTTGCAAGTATAGACATAGTATAAAATATTTCTGATAGTCTAATAACCAATGTAGACTATCAGAAATATTATTTTGGTCTCGACCTAACTCCTTGTAAGTGTAGAGATAGCCTAAAATATTTCTGAAACTACCTCCCTGTAAGTGTAGAGATAATCTAAAATATTTCTGATAGTCTAATATTTCAGTTATTTCAATTCGCATCTCAACCTTAGATGAGTCTAAAATATTTCAATTTTAGTTTAGGGTTTAATATTTCAACTAAAAAAAATTAAAAAAAGCAACCAGTTTTCTTTTGCGGAAATAATTTAACGATCGACTATTTATTTAAAGAGAAGTAAGATAAATAAGAATCAATCCAGATACTGTTAAACTTCCAAATTTTGAAACATAAGAGTTGGTGGGGTGCGCCAGGCCCGTGCTGTAGTGCAACGCATGGGCGACGCTCAGGGCTCGAGGTAGCAAGCTACCGATTGAACCCTCCCCTTAAAAAATTAATTTAATATCGTGTGGATCGATGATCCACATATCAGATATTAAACTGATAAGAACAGATACTACACTTGATCTTAGCCAAAAGGCCGAGAAAGGTATGCTTAGTTTCGCGCTGCAGCTCTGGTTTTAAACCCACACCAGGCACATTTGTTTCTTTCGATCACTCGATGTGGGACAAAGAATTTTAATGAGTTTGTTAACGCATTCTTGCTGCTGCGTGTTGATGCAATAACTCTTTTTCGAAAAAAGGTCGGCCCATTTGGTTGTAAAGCACAGCCCACGGAGAAACCCACAAGAAACATCTGAAGACAAGCCCAACGCAAAGCCAATAGGTGTAGCTTGCCTTGCGGAGCAAACAACCGGCCTTGTAATTAATGAAGAGAACATTGCCCCTTCTTCTACTAGTTGTGTAAATTCTACTTGTGACGGTGAAACAAATATAATGAAAATCGTTCCTTGTCTCATGACCCAAAAACCTAACAGAACTGTGATACCCTTGTATTCTATCAAGAAAAATACTAAACAAATAAATTGTTGTTGCTCCTTTGCTTTCCTTGCGAGCCAAATGCACTCTTCAGCAGCAGCAAGTGCATCTTGACCTCTTTTATGACGATCTTCCCTTAGCCTTAATGCTTCTCTCTTTAGCAAGTTTCCTATTCCTCTCGTAACTTATTATACCATTTGCTCTCACTTTTGCTCTCCAGCTTGTTGAATCAGTCTTTTATATATTTTTTCGGATTCTGCACCATAAGGCGAAAAATTCATCTCATCACAAAAGTCTGTCGTAATCAAACGGATCCTCGTCCCTGACTTTCCTTTGCTGCTCCTTTGATCTCTTATTATGGCGTGGATGTAAAAGTGCTAGTGCTCCGTTTTATCTCTTCAAGTGGTATGAAAATGAAAAAGGTCGATCTTAAATTTGGTTTTGCAAGTAAAGCTGAAACAAAAATCATCTTCCTGCGTAAGTGAATAAACTTTTGTTCTATTTGAGTTGAACTCCTAAAAATTCGGTTTACGTCACAAATGGCTGGGATTAGTTCTCTATCCAAGTGTGAGAATAATGTGTCCAAAATATTATAGACAAGGCGATAACACACAGCAACAGTATACTGTATGTGTATATATATATGTCAACCACCATTTAGTTTATTACTGTAAATTCTGTCAGTAGTTCAAAAGCAAACACACACCAGACTGACAATACGACTAAACGGTTCAAAGTTGGTCTAAATGATTTACATGGCTCCAGATTCTCCAGACACAATCTCAAAAGTTACAGCCTAGGAGCTTGAGCATGGTGGCAGATGTGACCATCACAGATTTTTGAACCAGGAAATCTCAAGCAGTTAAAGCCTAAGAGCTTGAGCATGATGGCAGATGTGATCATCAATGAAAGTAGCAATGAAAAAGTAGGAGTGATCATAACCAGGCTGAAATCGCAACAAGAGTGGAACATTGGCACTCCGGCATGCCTCCTCAAACTTGTTGGGGAACAGCTGATCAGGCAAGAATTTGTCATCCTGACCCTGCAAAATAAAAGCAATAGATTAGAAAGCACCTAACACAAACTTTGAAGGGAAGCCGGTGACATGATGCTGCATGATTTTTCTCTATGCTGGGGAAGAGACCAAATTTTGAGATTTTGACAGCTATTTTTTTGTCACTAATTTCCCATCCCAACTGGCAACATTTAATTTAGGTTCCTATCACACGAGTAAATGGATATGACAAGTAATATTCTTAGCTGGCATATCACATATAATGTCACCCTGATATATGGTATATTAATGTTCGTTGGCAAGTATCAACCACCTAAAAGTACTAATGTGTAATCTTATAGGAAGGACTATAGGAACAGACTGCCTTGAGGATGCTTTCAGCAAATATTTGAACTCACAACAAAGAGATCAGTGGAAGTTATTTTTGACGTTATATGAGGTGATTGCCAGAAACCATCCTTCTCCTATATACGGAACCAAATGACCAACAATACGCATAAACCATTGCCCTCAAACACATGTGTATTCTTGTCAAATTACTAGCTGACACTTTTGAGGTCTGCTATCATTACATGGCAACTTCCTACTCCACTTGGGAAGAATAATAAGATATCCAAGGCTCTAAGTAATCACCACCAAGTTTCAAAAAGATAACAATTCTATATTAAGCCAACAGAACATTAAAATGTTATACATTGCTTTCTTACCTGATCAATCAAGATGGTGCCAGATACATTCTTGTTCTTTGAAACCAGAGATGTGGCATCATATTCCTGCAATTTTGAAATATTATTTATCACATTAAGAACACAAAGAATACAGAAAAAGGTACAATTTGATCTCAGAGAATCTTACCTCCCAATCAGCTTTGTTACTACCAAGATAATTTGTAAAAGCCTTCTGACCCCAGGGACAGTTTACAGGATTGCAAATTGGAGCAAAGGCAGATACAGACTGGAAAGAATCAAGAAATACAAGAAATAAGTAGAGAACCAAAGTTAGAAGTTTTTACAATGTGACAGGAAGTCCTAAATCACGAAACACTCAAGGCCCAAAAGAAAACTAAATTCGAATTTTAAGCTATTCCAAGAAAAATTCAACCAGCATCGTAAATTTATATGTATACTATACATCAGAAAAATTAAACAGGCTACTAGCTATAGAAAAAATGACAGAACCTCAACAAGTAATTGACACTAAAACCTTCCCGTTAAGAAAGTAAATGTCAGAACCAACTACCTTATACTTGTCAAGATTTTTCAGATAGATTGTCAAAGCACCATGCCCACCCATTGAGTGACCAAATATGGATGCTCGAGAAGTTTCAAGCTGTGGAAAATTTTCACTCAGAAGTTTGGGCAATTCCTTGACAACATAGTCATACATACGCCAGTTCTTCCATTTCTCCTGTGTAGCATTAAGATAAAATCCAGCACCTAGATGGAAGGAAAAACAAAACTTAGTTCAGGCTCCAAAACTGAAAATCAAAACTCAATTCATAGCTGCTCGTCTCCTGGCTAATACTTAGGCAGGCTTCTAAATATTGACATGCATGATTGATTAACATTGGAAAAAATTAAAATAGAATTACAGCAAAGATATATGTCTGCAGCATCACAGTAGCAGAAGAAATGGAAGTATTTAGCTGGTTCACAGGAAGCAAATCCACGCGTTACAAACCCTTTAGAACTATTCTTGTCTCCCTCCCCCCCCCCCCCCCAAAACAAAAAAAAAAACAATAATTTTTAGTCGAAGAAGATATATGAGCCACATTAATCTGACCTATCCAATTAGACTATCGTAATGACAGCTTTTATTTCAATTTAGGGTTGAGGGCATTGCATCCACCAAAGATGAACTATACCACAGCTTTTAATATGGATGGCATGCAGATTAGTATAGAATATTCACAAAATGACAAAAGGGTAAAGCCCATAATGGTAAGGCTGTGACTGACAACCATTTGACCCAGGGTGCATTTAAAATATTGCAACAAGTACTTCAAAGTTAAGGGGTAATGACTTATGGCATACCTACACCAAAATCCCAGCTGTCTGCCTCTCCTTCCACATTCAGGCCTCCTGAAATTATATAGGGAATAAAGGACAAAGTCAGATAAGCAGTTTCTGAGACTATCAAAATATACTGGCATTTGGGGAAGAGTTCATGTTCATATTATTCCAATATTCCAATACCAATAAGAAATGGCACAGTCAGTACAGCGAGAAGAAATTGAAGATTAGCTCCCATGTTAAACAATTATGAGCTGGTTGATGCTGAATAAATCTATATTTTTTTTGTACAAAGATGCTCTCCTTTTTTTTTAATAATTATATTAAGGTTTTGGGCACAATTAACAGGAGAATCAAGAAGCACAGATATAACAAATTCTGAGCTTAATTGGTCGAGTGATAAGTGATTAGAAAGCCAACACTTAAACAGTCTTAATTGCTCATTCTTGGGCTGGATATGAGCTGTAACACTATGTTATTTGAACAATGATTTCGTTTATCCTGCTTCATTAAGATGGAGCTGTATCAGCAATCTCTTATGCACTTCACAAGAGTACAAGGGGAAAAAGCTATTTTAACCAATAGGCTAACAGAGGAAAAAAAGGAATTAGCAATATTTGAACAGTTCATTTTGTAAAGAACTGTATGCAGTATGGATGATACAAAAATCCTCAGTGAAAAAATAATAAATGGAAAGAACAGGAAGAAGACACCAACTTCTAGTTTCAAAATTACTTAAATTTTTAAGTCAAATTTCATAATTGATGACCTACTACATCTTGCTTAGTTATAAAATCAGCATACTACAGAGCAATTCATGCCAATTAAACTATCAAAGCGGTTTTTAACATGCAAATAAATTAACCAGTTATATCTCACAAGTGAGATTGGATGACGAGTAAGCTCACTTATTACATAAACTTAGTGACTTGCCATTTGCATTATGGTTTGGTTTAGCTTTTGTAAATCTTTCATATATCCTCGTCTTAAATAACTTAAAGGCCCAACAAGATATATATAATCTCTCAACCATCCCATCAAATATGCCAAAGACATCTCAAATTATTTCAAATATGCTCACACCGTTTATCAGTCAGAATACCTAGACAAAGCATTCAATAACACCGCCTAGGTCTTTTGATAGAGGTGGCACATTTGCATCAGGCAACATGAAAAAGAGTAGTATTGCAAAAAAGTTGCGAATCTCGAAACTGCTCTGAAAATGTCCTAGTACTGCTGATGGTTGATGACTTACTTGGAGATGTATCAGGGGCAATCAGAGCCACACCTTCAGCTGAAGCAGCACGTTGAGCTCCTGACTTAGCTATAAAATTTTCATCAGTGCAGGTAAGACCAGAGAGCCAGTAAAGCACCTGAAAAATTAATAAAAGCAGGTCCAATTAGATCACAATTAAAAAAAATTCTAACAAATTCAAACACAAAACACGCTTGATCCTGTTCCTTTCCCACTCAATCAATATCAATCATCTTTTTCAGCATCAATAATCCCAATCATAAAAAATATTACGGAAGAAGATCAAGAATTACAAATTCACCATCCTAACCCCAGCACAAAGATTAATGATTAAGAAACACAACATCAAATTAAACACATTAGTCAACAGAACAGTGAAAACCTAGGCAGGGATAAATGGAAGAATTGAAGAGCAAAAGACTTAAACTTTTGTGAGAAGAATTGACATTCAAGTGAAAGTGAGTAATGGGTAAGCTAGAAAGAAAGAAAAACGTACAGGGAATTTGTGGGATGGAGAGGAAGAAGGAGGGAAGTAGATGTGGAAATTCATGGAGCAGCCCAGTGTTGTACTGAAATGCTTGAATCTTTTGTTGTATCCACCGAACATCTTAGAACTGCTTAACTCTGTCGGCTTCGTCTCCATTTTTCTCTGTGATTGATTGTGTTGAGCTCTCTCTGTGTGTGTACGATCTTTGTTCTTTCAGCAGATTGAAGAGTGAAGTGAGTCACTGACTCACTGTGTAAGGGGCTAATGCTTTATAATGTACTGTGGATAGATTTTTCTATTTTTGTTTTCTTTCATCATATAAAAATGGTAGTTAATAAAATATTATTCCCAAAAAAATAACAATAACGATTTGGTCACTCTTAGAAATTCTATTTGCTATTTAATTTCAATAAATTTTTAATATTCTATTTCATCCTTGTATATATTAAAACTTTAAGAAAAATAAATATTTTATTAAAGACAAATGTAAACTTTTAAAAATCAAATTTACTATTTTTAATGGGTTAAGAATTTGTTTTTAATATTTGAACCGGAAAATATTTTTTTAGAGGAAAGGGGAATTA